>JASVEL010011016.1:0-138182 GCA_032618575.1 Nicotiana noctiflora
AACTTCTGCCCCAGTTTCAATATGTGGGGAATTTTTGGATTTTTTCTTTATCGTGACTGAACCTCAGAGAGGCTGCCTACGTACCCTTTCGGGATCAAGTCAGACGTAGTTCATCCAACTTTATAAGTTAGATGGGTTTCTTTTGACTTTTTCCCGATTTTTGTCTTTTTCTTTTTTTTTTCATTTTTTCTTATTTTTCATTTCATTTTTTTTCATTCATTTTTTTTTTCATTTTCCATCATTTCATTTCTTCATTCTGGCAATTTCGATTTTATTGCACTAGAGCGATTCCGAGATAGGGATATGAAAGAATTCATTCATTAAGGCTCAAAGGGGTTAACAATGGATAAAGTGTTTGGATAGAGAATAAAATGCCTTCGTCATTTCAATTCCAAAATCACAACAAAATACAAAACACATAATTGAAAAGGAATCATACATAGTATCTTTTGACCGCATCCGAATTGATAGCAGTCTCTACGCACTTTCCTTCAACATCTGTTAAATATAATGCTCCATTGGACAACACCCGTGATACCACGAACGGTCCCTGCCAATTCGGCGCAAACTTGCCTTTTGCCTCTGCCCAATGTGGCAAGATACGCCTCAATACCAGTTGTCCGACTTCAAACTTTCGAGGTCGTACCTTCTTATTATATGCTCTGGCCATTCTCCGCTGATACAACTGTCCATGGCAGATCGCGGCCAATCTCTTCTCATCAATCAAATTCAACTGTTCTAATCGGGCCTTTACCCATTCATCGTCATCTATCTCAGATTCGGCTATAATTCGCAATGACGGTATTTCTATTTCTGCGGGTATAACAGCCTTCGTTCCGTACACCAGTGTATAAGGTGTGGTTCCGATAGAAGTACGTACCGTCGTGCGGTAACCCATGAGAGCAAAGGGTAACTTTTCATGCCACTGCCTGGATCCCTCCACCATTTTTCGGAGAATCTTCTTGATATTCTTGTTAGCCGCTTCTACCGCTCCATTCGCCTTTGGCCTATAAGGTGTGGAATTGCGGTGCGTGATCTTAAACCTTTCACAAACTTCCGCCATGAGATGACTGTTTAAATTGGCTCCATTGTCCGTGATGATCACCTTGGGGATTCCAAATCGGCATATAATATTTTCATGCACAAAGTCCACCACCGCTTTCTTCGTCACTGCCTTGAATGTCTTAGCTTCAACCCACTTGGTGAAATAATCAATTGCAACCAGGATGAACTTGTGCCCATTAGAAGCGGCTGGATCTATTGGGCCGATGACATCCATGCCCCAAGCAACAAAGGGCCAAGGCGCTGACATTGTGTGCAACTCATAAGGTGGGGAATGAATCAGATCCCCATGCACCTGGCATTGATGGCATTTCTTTACATACCTGATACAATCACGCTCCATCGTGAGCCAGTAGTACCCCGCTCTCAAAATCTTCTTTGCTAAAACATATCCGCTCATGTGGGGTCCGCATACTCCAGCATGTACTTCAATCATGATTTCATTTGCTTGTTGTGCATCCACACACCGCAATAAACCCAGATCCGGTGTTCTTTTGTATACCACTCCTCCACTGAAGAAAAATCCATTGGCTAGACGCCTGATGGCTCTCTTCTGGTCTCCAGTGGCCTGCTCCGGGTATTTGCCAGCTTTCAAGTATTCTCTAATATCATGATACCACGGCTCTCCATCCGACTCTTCTTCCACAGCGAAGCAATAAGCATTCTGATCTCGGACTTGGATCTGGAGTGGATCTATATATGTCTTGTCCGGATGATGCAACATAGAGGACAATGTGGCCAAAGCATCTGCAATCTCATTGTGCATTCTTGGGATGTGCTTGAACTCTATAGACCGGAATCTTTGAGACAACTCGTGCAAACAATACCGATATGGTATCAATTTCAAATCTCGTGTCTCCCATTCCCCTTGAATTTGGTGTACCAAGAGATCCGAGTCACCCATGACCAAAATCTCTAGAATACCCATGTCAATCGCCATCCTTAATCCCAAGATGCAAGCCTCATATTCGGCCATATTGTTGGTACAGAAAAATCGAAGCTGAGCTGTGACGGGATAGTGTTGACCCGTACTTGAAATGAGTACCGCTCCGATACCAACGCCTCTGCTGTTGACGGCTCCGTCAAAGTACATTTTCCATCCCGGTCTCTCGTCTTGCTCCATCTCCTCGACAAGCATTGCCTCTTCATCCGGGAAGTACGTCTTCAATGGTTCATATTCATCATCCACCGGATTCTCGGCTAAGTGGTCCGCAATAGCTTGTGCCTTCATTGCCGTACGAGTTACATAAACAATGTCAAATTCTGTGAGCAAAATCTGCCATTTGGCCAATCTTCCCGTAGGCATAGGCTTCTGAAATATATACTTGAGAGGATCCAGTCGTGATATCAAGTACGTGGTGTATGCCGACAAATAATGTTTTAGCTTCTGAGCTACCCAAATCAATGCACAACAAGTTCTTTCCAGTTGGGTATACTTCACCTCGTAGGATGTAAACTTTTTGTTGAGGTAATAGATGGCTTGTTCTTTCTTGCCTGTCTCATCATGTTGACCCAGTACACAACCGAAAGAGTTATCCAGCACTGTTAGATACAAAATCAGAGGTCGCCCTGGTTCTGGAGGTACTAACACCGGAGGATTGGCCAAATATTCCTTGATCTTGTCAAAGGCTTCCTGACACTCGTCGGTCTATTTAACTGCTGCATCTTTCTTCAACAACTTGAAGATCGGCTCGCATGTTGATGTCAATTGAGCAATGAACCGACTAATGTAATTCAACCTTCCTAATAAGCTCATGACCTCCTTCTTGTTCTTCGGCGAAGGTAGACTCTAAATAGCCTTGATCTTTGATGGATCCAGTTCAATACCTCGCCGACTCACTATAAACCCCAGTAATTTCCCTGAAGGTACTCCAAAAGCACACTTCGCCGGATTGAGCTTTAGATTGTACCTCCGAGTCTTTGGAAAAACTTCCTCAAATCTCTCACATGATCAGGTTGTTTTCTGGACTTTATGATGACATCGTCCACATATACTTCAATTTCTCGATGCATCATATCATGAAACATTGTGGTCATTGCCCTCATGTAAGTTGCCCCAGCATTCTTCAATCCAAACGGCATTACCCTGTAACAGTACGTTCCCCAAGGTGTAATGAAGGCAGTTTTCTCAGCATCTTCTTCGTCCATCAGGATCTGGTGATAACCTGCGTAACAATCCACAAACGAACCGATCTCATGCTTGGCGCAATTGTCGATCAATATGTGGATGTTTGGCAATGGGAAGTCATCCTTCGGACTGGCTTTGTTGAGGTCTCTATAGTCTACACACACTCTGGTTTTGCCATCTTTCTTTGGGACTGGCACAACATTCGCCAACCAGGTAGGGTACTTAGTAACTCGTATGACCTTTACCTCAAACTGCTTATTCACCTCTTCTTTTATCTTTACGCCGATGTCCGTTTTGAATTTTCGCAACTTTTGCTTCACTGGCCGGCATTCAGGATAGATAGGCAACTTGTGCACCATCAAGTCAGTACTAAGTCCGGGCATGTCATCATAGGACCAGGCAAAGATGTCCTTAAATTCATGTAACAACCTTATCAATTCATCCTTGAGGGGTGCCTCCAAATGTACACTAATCTTTGTTTCTCGAACATCATCTTCGCTCCCCAAATTTACAGATTCCGTATCACTTAGATTCGGTTTGGGTTTTTCCTCGTATTGTTTCAATGTCCTTACTTATTTCCTCCAGGGCTTCCTCATCCTCACATTCTATTTCACTATCTTCCTCGATTTCTTGTATAGTAATGTGATTGTCAGAACCGAGTCTAGAATCCTTCACGCATGACATGGCATTGGAATCAACACATGCAAAACTGTACAAAAGGAAAAATAAAGAAAAATAAGGCAAAAGTGAAGAAAAAGGAAAACTGCATTTCATTGATAAAAGAGTGAACAATGTTTGGGATACATGGTGATTTTCTTTCATGAGGGGAATGGGGAAACTATAAAAATAACAACTTTCGGGAAAGCAATGATGAAATTTTGAGCTAACTACCAAGACTCCTTCCTGATAGGGAAAGGAGTAGCTTCCCAATTGTTCAATGTGATTTCAGGTCCTACAAATTGCACGTCCATTCTGCTCGTGCCTTCCCCTGCTTCAATCGTATTCACCTCCCAAAACATTTTCTCAAAACCAAGCATTTCTTCATCAAGTTGGGTCTCAATGCACTTTGCTGCAGCAGATGGTTGATATTTTGTACCAGGCCTGATGAAGGTGTCGGATAATTTGGGTATGGGTTTGGGCAAGGTCCAGTGCTTTTTGGCTTTAGAGGCTCTTCGGATATCGGCAAAGGTGGGTTTGAACCCTAAGCCGAATGTACCTTTATTCTCCGGAAGCTGAACTGGTTGAGTGACTCCCTGCAGTGTTTTGCCTAATCCCCTCCCCGGTGCAAATCCGTTTCTCAGCATTTCTCTGGCCACCATCACAGCAGTTGGTGCCATCATAGGGGTTGGTAACTTTTCTCCTTCAGCAACTCTATTCACCACAACAGCATCCGTCACTTGGTAGACCCAAGGACCTCTATCCCCATTAGTATCATCAAAAGGTGCTACCACATTACAAGCATTTTCCTCCCCGTGTACAACAATCTCTTGTTGTTCCCACTCAAACTTGACCATCTGGTGTAGAGAAGATGGTACTGCCTTGGCGGCATGGATCCATGGTCGACCTAACAGCAAATTATACGATACGGCAATGTCGAGCACCTGGAACTCCATCGTAAAATCAACGGGACCGATGGTCACTTCCAAAATAATATCTCCTAACGTGTTCTTACCTCCGCCGTCAAACCCTCTCACATTGATACTGTTTCTCCGGATTCTGTCCGGGCTAATGTTCAGCTTCCCTAAAGTTGACAACGGGCAAATGTTCGCGCTCGATCCATTGTCAATCAATACCCTGGTCACGACTGACTCTTCACTCTTTACTGTAAGGTATAATGCTTTATTGTGTTCAGTTCCCTCCACCGGCAGCTCCTTATCAGAGAAGGTGATTCTATTAGACTCGAAAATTTTGCTGGTAATCTTCTCCAAGTGACATACTAAAATTTTTTCCGGAACATGAGCCTCATTTAGAATCTTCATAAGAGCCCTCCGGTGTTCTTCCGAATGTATCAACAAAGATAGCAAAGAAATTTGGGCAGGAGTCTTTCTTAGCTGCTCAACCACTGAGTACTCTTGTGACTTCATTTTCTTAAGGAATTCTTCTGCTTCCTCCTCCGACACTGGCTTCTTCAATTGACTTTCTCTTACCGTCTTCATCTTTCTCAGTTCCTCTGGAGCAAAACACCTTCCGGATCGGGTGAGTCCATGCGTTTCGTTAATTTCACCAGAAATCTCTTTTCCCTTGTAAACTACTGCTACCTTGTTATAGTTCCAAGGCACAGTCTTTGTATTCACCACTGGCATTTGCACTACTGGTTTTATGATTACCGGCTCTGCACTTGCTCCTTTCACAGTCACGATCGTCTTTGCACCTGGAACTACCACCTTTAAACTTCCCACCACTACCGGCTTTGGTTTCTCAACAATCGCTTTCTCCTTCACAACTTCCTTTTCTAACTTGTCACTCAACTTTATCATCATGACGGCCTGAGATGGTTTTTGATTGCCATCATCCTGCACTAATTCTATCATATGCGTTTCGTGGTGATTTGGCAATGGGTTCTGGGTAATGTTTGGGGCTTCGGGAGCCTGTACTTCAATTCTCCTCTCATCGATAAGATCTTGAATGGAATTCTTTAATTGCCAACACTTTTCAGTATCGTGGCCCAATGTTCCCGAACAGTATTCACATATGACAGAAGAATCAAGATTTTTTGGGGGAGGGTTTGGAACTTTTGGTGCGACTGGTCTTAACATCCCCAACTCTTTCAACCTGTGGTAAAGACTGGTATATGATTCCCCGAGAGGAGTGAATGTTTTTCTTGCTTTGTTTCTCCAATCAGCGTCCGGCCTGGGTCTATTTTGGTTTCGGTAAGGTTTAGGGGTTGGGTATGTGTTCTGGGTGTGGTACACATTGTGTGGAGCTTGAGCTCTCCACACATGGGGTGGTGGTGGTGGGTAGGCTTGGGTATGAGGGACTGTTGGTGGGTATGGTGGTGGTGGTGGGTTATATGGGCTTGGTGTGTTGTATGGGTTTGGCGGGTAAGATGGTGGTGGTGGATTATATGGAGTTGACGGGCTTGGTGGGTGTTGGCGGTAGGGTCTTGGTGGGTTATAATGTGGGTTGCGACTCCATGACCTACTTTCAACGGTTGCTACTTCTTCTTTCTTCTTCTTTCCCATCATTCCCCCGTTTCCACTCTGTATAGCTTGATTGGTGGCTTTGATAGCCGAAAAACTCATAATTTTGTTTGTCTTCAAGCCTTCTTCCACAAAACTCCCCATTTTCACAACTTCATTAAAACTCTTTCCAATTGCTGACACTAGATGGCCGTAGTATGTTGGCTCCAAAGCTTGCAGAAAACAATCCACCATCTCTCCTTCTTTCATTGGTGGATCCACTCTAGCGGCCTGTTCCCTCCATCTAAAACCGTATTCTCTAAAGCTCTCTCCTGGCTTTTTCTCCATCTTGGTAAGGGATAACCTGTCGGGTATGATCTCCAAATTGTACTGAAAGTGACTAGCGAAAGCTTGCGCTAAGTCATCCCAAACGAACCATCTTGTATGGTCCTGTCGGGTATACCATTCCAGAGCTGATCCACTCAAACTTTGGCTAAAGTACGCCATCAACAATTCATCTCTACCTCCCGCGCCTCTCATCTTGCTACAGTATCCTCTTAGATGAGCTACCGGATCCCCGTGTCCGTTGTACATGTCGAACTTTGGCAACTTGAATCCTGCAGGAAGCTGCACCTCAGGGAACAAACACAGGTCTTTGTAGGCTACACTTACTTGCCCTCCCAGCCCTTGCATATTGCGGAAAGCATTCTCAAGACTTTTTACTTTCCGAGCCATCTCTTCCTGCCCGGCACTTGCTTCCATCATCGGAGCGTGAGACTCGTGTTGTCTGAAAGTAGGCTCCGGAAGGTAGTAGTGAGGATCCTGGATATGAAATATTGGTTCACTAGAGGATTTGTGGATAACAGCGGGCGGAGGTGCCACATATACAGGAGCAACTTGTGGTATAGGAGGTGGTGCTTGCTTGGTTGGAGGTGGTGGTATCTGGGAGGTGGAAGCATAGTATTGAGGGTAGTCGGGGTAGGTGGAGGATGAGTTCATTGTTGGTGGCTCGGGGTTAGGATTGGCTGGAGGGACATATGCAGGGTTAGCAGGGTAGGCTGGTAGTGGTTGACCTCTCGACCAAGCCTGGTACATTTCAGCCATCTGTTGTCTTAACTTGTACATTTCTTCTTTCATCCCCGCCACATCCACGATCTCTTCTTCGTGAGCAGGGTCTACAATGGTTGCCTCGATCTCCTGGGACACAGCCTTTGTCATCTTTTTGTACCTGGTGTTGTATGGGTGGGTAGCCAGTATGCCAGTTGCCTAGAAAATCTGGACTCACAAACATCAACACTTGTTAGTTGTTAGCGCATGAATAAGATGCAACGACTTTAAAAACAAATACATTTCCTCAAGTCGTTATGCATCATCCCGGCCGCTGCTCACTTCAATCATCTTTTTCTTTTTCCGCTCTTTTGTTTTCTTTCTTTCTTTTCTTCTTTTCTTTTCTTTTCTCTTTTGCTTTTTCTCTTTTCTTGCTCTTTTTTTTTCTTTTCTTTTTCTTGCTTTTTTTTTTTTTCTTGTCGTTTTCATAATTACGTTCCTATTTATTTGCCTAGCGGATTCAAAGGAAATGACATAAAACAAAAGAATTGGTAACAACACTTGTTTTCTCATTGATAACTCAAAACATTGATTACAAAGTGATGTTTTTTAAAAAAGAAAAATAAAAGATGATGCATGACCTAAGAGTACATTAATGCACCTAGTGCCCGCGAGGCATCGTTCGGCCTTGCCGCGGGCCTATATGCTAAACCCCTTTGAAGCCTATCCAGGTCGGCCATGACTTGTTGTACAAAAAACTTCACCGCAGATACAAAAGTCCTCCGAGACATATCTTCACAAAGCTGAGTCTTTCGGGTGATGTATTGGGCGATGCGAACAATCTTTTCTCTGATGACCCCTTTTTCTTGCAATAGCCGGCTTATTTGTCGAGTGCGAGCATCCAAGGTGTGTTGGTTGTCCTTTTGCACTTGTTGCAGCTCCAATTCTAATCTAGCCATAGTCGTGTAGCAGTGCTCTCTTTCTTCTTCAAGATCTTTGATAATCTTGTCACTTTTGACTGTCGCTGAGATCATTTTCTTTCTAAGCCGAGCTATTTCAACATCATGCTTGCCTTGTAGCTGCCGGACCAACTTGGCTCTTTCCTCGGCGTCTTTGTCCATTTGCTTCCGAGCCTTGACTAACTCTTTTTCAGCTACGTCCAAATCAAAGCTATAGTCGTTTACTTTTCGCCGGAGAATCTCAATTAACTTTTCATCTCGGGCTGAACGAACTGGGGTCTCGGATGCAATTTTCATTTGAGCTATTTGAGCCTTCAACATATCATTTTCTTTTTTCAGCTGTTTCTTTTCCACTTCATCGGATGCTGCTTGTAAGCCGCTTTCGAAATGAAGATTTCTCAGTTTATCTTCCAACAGACTGATTTTGGCCTTATATTCTTTTTCCTTGGCCGCCTATTTCAGATTTTCCTCGGATTGCTCTATCAGGTCTTGCAAGTGAGGTCTCTTTGAAAGACGTTCGTGTTCAACCCCTCGTCGGTACCATGTGGAGTACCCAGGTGATATCTCCCCCTTTGCTCTATTCGGCACACAAGTATCAATCTTCAAATTTTGGCACTCGTTCCAGATTTGCCGGATTTTTGCTTCCGGGAATTGCCCGTCCGGACCAATCTCCACAGCTTGCACACCGAGATCCCCATCTCTTGGAATAATCTGACACCGACCCAACTGTCGCAGGGCTCTGTATGGTGCATAAGGTTGTATACTCTTCAAACCCATGATCAAAAACGGTGATCCCTCCGTTGGCATGTATATTACCTCGTCAAGAGGTAACCAGTCATACGTCCAATCGATTTGACCGTCAGTTAGTGATCGAAGATACACAATCCAACCTTGGACTCCCTCTGGCAACTTTACTTCCTTTGTCCTCGTACTGAACTCTTCCAAACATGTTCGTTCGGCTGAACCATAGCTTGAGTACGAAGGATGGTGGCATAGATGCTCAATTAGCCAGATTTGCAAGATCAAGTTACACCCCTCGAAGAAGCTAGCCCCTGCTTTGCACGCAGTCAGAGCACGGTAGATGTCCGCCACAATCATTGGGGCCAGAGTACAGTTATCTTGTACTATCAGTGTGGTAGCTACTCCGGCAACTTTTATATTGATATGTCCATCTTTCCTCGGGAATACAACAACTCCAAGAAATGCCACCAAAAATGCGAACCTCCGGTGTTCTTCCCATTTCGCCCGGTTGGACTTGCAACATAGCTTGTTGGTAGGATCATTGAAACCCCCAACGTATCCAAACCTATTGTAGATGAAGCTTAAAGAACAAAACCCATCGGCCAGATCTTCATTATGAACATTCCGGGCAATTTTCAAAGAGTCGAGGAAGCGATGTACCGTCACCGTCCTCGGAGATACCGGGTATTTTCCTTTCAGCGGAACCTCGGTCTTTCCAATGTAAAAGGCAATCTCCTCCAAAGTTGGGGTAAGTTCAAAATCTGGGAAATGAAATACGTTGTGTGCAGAATCCCAAAACGTGACCAACGCTCTAACCATATCACCTCGAGGAACCATGTCTAGTAAACCCGTAAGGCCTTTTAAGTACCTTTTGACCCAGTCTTGACCATCGGATCCCATGTCCTGCCACCATAATCTCAGCTCCAAAGGGATTTTATTTAGGGAAAATTGTTCATTCATCATCGTGCTCGTCCTGCACATTTATTAAGGTGATTTTATTTAGAGGAAAGAAAAAATCTTTTTTCAATGCAAGTTTTCAATTTTTGAATGAAAGGAAAGAAAAAATGATTTTCGAAGTGGCCATTTTTGCAAAAACAGCCTTCCGTCGTCCTTTCGGAACATTCGACAATTTCCAAAAATAGCAATCACCTCGATTATTTGAAAAGAAAATCTTTTTGGTCTTTTCTAAAAGTGTGGTTGAACCCGTTTAAGGGTTGCCTACGTATCCCACCTAATGGCGAGAATCAAACCTGCGTAGTTCGGTCAGATTATTTGACCAATTATTTCAAAAAAAATGTTCCACCTATTTTTCAAATTTTCAAATTTTCAAATTTTCCATGTACCTATTTTCTATAAATCATTATTTTCCTCTCTCTCTTTTTTTTTCAACAATTTTTCCAATCTCGGGATTTCCGCCGGTCCGCATAACGGTCAAGGATAATAAAATGCAACACATAGCATGCTCGGTCTTTTCAATACCGGGTCACCTATCCTAGACGGACCCAACCCCTGTGTTGAGTCCCCTAAGTCGAATATGATGCAAATAATCGTCCTAGACCTATGTTCAAAATCTTATGGTTTCATGGATTGCTAGACCGTGTACCCGAGCGGACAACTCGAATCGAGGAGGGGCTACGTACCGGTGACCCGCGGAGTCAATCGGCTTTGTAACTTATCCGGCCTCTGTTTTCTTAATTTAAGGTGACTTTAACAGAAGGGGAGTCTCAACCAGTAAGCACATCCCCGGGGGGAGAAGAGAGAAGGGTTTTCGGCACAGTTTTATATACAATCCATATAATATCAAAGCGATAAAGCACATAGCATGTTATTCAAATCACATAATGAAGTCAAACAAAAACGCAAACTGCAGTTCTAAGGAGCTCGAGTTCTTAAACCCTGAAATCGAAATTCAGGGTTGGATCCCCAGCAGAGTCGCCAGAGCTGTCACACCTCCCTTTTTACTACCCCACACACTTAAAATGCGTAAATACACTTGTAGGGTATACCCCGACGCTCAATTATCCAAGACGGATAAAATAACGTAAGGGAAGGAGTTTTTTCCAATTTAAGGACAATCGGTTCGGGATTTTATTAGAGATTAATCAGAGTCGCCACTTGGGAATGACAATGGTGTCCCAAGTCACCGGTTAATCCCGAATCCGAGGAATTTTGACTCTTAAAATGTCTGCGAAGCAGAGGTCCGGATAAGGAACTCTGTTAACCCGGGAGAAGGTGTTAGGCACTCCCGGATTCCGTGGTTTTAGCACGGTCGCTCCACTGTCGTTCTTGACTTTTGTTTGACTCAATTGTAGGTTTTAACAACATAATGTGCTTTTACGTTAAATATTATTTTTAGGAATTTGCGGTATCGCGAAAACACGCCTCGAGTCATACCGCAACCAGTACGCCTATGACTTTTGGTGTATTTCAGCTTTACCGAGATTTGGATTTGAGTCGCACCAAGTGCACACTCGTTCATAGGAAGGTATATTAAAACCGTGCCTTAAAATAATCTATATCGGCTTTTAACTTTGGGAGAGGCTATGGAGTTCGCTATTAGCCTCTCCGGTTCTATTATGTTATTCTATTACTAAATGGGGGCCCCGGTGTTTGTCATTCGGGCGAGGCTCATCCCAATTTTCATTAAAGGATACTAATATTTGGCTAAGTTTTCTATATTTGTTCTTGCCTTAAGCGTATTCACCAATAAGTGTTCCAGGCCCCTTTCGAATTTTTTGTTGTTTATTGGGCCTGGACTTTCCATGGACTATCTTCGAGGTCCAGGTTGCCTTGGGTTTAAACTTGCTGGCCTTATTAGCTTTTTTCGTTTGCACATTGTGCCCAAACCAATCGGTAGTAAACTACTATGAAACAACAATAGATACAAAGAACCATAAATAACGCGAATCAACAGGTTTTAAGAATCGAAATCAGATTGCTTTTATTCATTGAAAGAGTAGAGTCACTGTACAAGAAAATCTATATTAATTCTATGATTATAACTAATTAAGAGGAGAACTAAGTTAACCGGCTACTTTTATCCTTATTTTTTGCACTCTAACATATACTAACAATGAAAGCTTTTCTAAACTAGGGAATTAACAATAGACAGTCTAGTTATGTGATGTATGATCCAGAGTCTAATTACTTGCTAAAAATTACCAGATTATCATGCTAAGTGACTAATGGAAATTGCACCAGATTTTAGTAGAGTTTCTGTTAGTTGCTCTTATTCTTGTTACCCAATTTCAGATGAACTAATTGATACTTCTCTAATCATTATTCTCTTTTGGGACTTAAGTGTAATCAATTACTAATACTAATTTGAGCCAGATTTATTTGATGTTCCTAAAACCAATTTTTATTAACGTTACTTCACTGATTATTCCTTATTCCAATTCATCTGGATATCGAGGAAACAAGCTGGCTATGTGAGCATATTGATAACCTCATCTGAAGAGCTTTGTTATTATAGGCCTATGTGATAATTATTTAACTTTATTTTAGGGATTTTACCTAATTAGCTAGGTGAGGTGCTAATTACTACTACTACTATACTACCACTATTACATCATTAGTATCTGTTTTCCCTTCAATCACTATCTACGGCTACAATAATCAAGTTACAAATTTAAACTAACAATTTTAAAGCTACAACATAAGAATCAATCTGGATCTTCATTTTATTCCATCAATTCATGAAAAACAGCATCATTTGGAAGTGAAGAGTACCTGGATGAATAAGGAAAAACCCAATGAGTTCTAAGGGAAAAGGAGCAAGCAATAACCACAGCAGATCCAAACAGCCAATGCAACAGGAGAATGAAGATCGACAAAGCAAAAACCCACAGCAACACAATAGCAGCAAACAGAATTCCAGATGATTAGAGAAAAAATCCCAGAACCAGAAGAAACTAAACCAGTCACTCGATCCAAAATATCAGAATAACACTACTATTCTATTGCTATTTCACTCCCAAATTACTGTATTTTATCAACCTAGATATATATTTCAGATTGCTTGACTGGAACCCAGATATATTTCTTAGATTACTCAATGTTGGAACCCCCCTTCAGCTCTTTTTGAAGGTGCATTTATAGCTAACCTAAGGCTGAAACTTGGGGAGAAAGTTATGAGATTTTATCCCACTTCTCCCCCTCCTAAAATTATCCAACTTACACTTAAGCCCCCATTTCAGTTACCAGAAATCCTTCCAGCATGTGCTGGAAGGTTCTAAAGATTCCTTTTAGGGGCTTTTTACCAATGTGACCTTAAGGGTTTGAGATTTTTACAGATTTCCCATTTTAAGGAGACCATTATACCCTTAAATCTCTGCAAAATTGCAGAAATCAGGGGCATGAATGACTCCAATACCCTTTTAAGTCTTAAACTATTACTGTTTTACCTTTTTAATTCCCAATTGTGCCCCTAAGGGCACTGCTGATTTACCAGCTCACCTAAGGCAGATTTCAGCTTCTTTTGAACCTATTTAACTAATAGCCAGCCCTGGCATTAGTATTTAAGGGCTGGCCACTTCTATTTTAAGAAACTATTTCAGTTTTAGCCACTTTTAATCTAATTCCAGTCAATTAAGACCAAATTATTCCAAATTAAAGCTAATTGCAGGACTAGCCTATTTTATTATTGATGTTAAACTATTTAAGAACTGGCCAGTCTCAAGTTGAGACTTAGCTGGGCTATTAAAGCCAATTACTGAACAGCTGGGCCCAAAACCTTTACAGGTTTGGCCACTTTGATGTTCAGGGCTCTAAAGAGAGCCTGGGCCAGTCTGCATTTGCAGACA
Organism: Nicotiana noctiflora; assembly: GCA_032618575.1. Taxonomy (NCBI): domain Eukaryota; kingdom Viridiplantae; phylum Streptophyta; class Magnoliopsida; order Solanales; family Solanaceae; genus Nicotiana; species Nicotiana noctiflora. Next base: position 13,862 of record JASVEL010011016.1, read on the forward strand.
CAGCCATTTTGCACAACCAGCCACTGTTTTAAGGTGGGATGTGTGTTAGGGCCTTATAGAATAGGTCAACCCTTTGCAAGGTTAACCATTCTTAGGCCAATTATTTAACTTATAGCCTAATTTTATGATTTTCAGTTTTAACCTATTTAGGAACAAGCCATTTATGGAACCTAGTACTACAGCTATAACCAATCCTCCTAAAGTACGAAAGGCATTTAACAGTATTCATACTAACAATAAACCTAATGCAAACTCAGTCATTTTTGACATTCAAATGCACACATAGTCATATAAAACCAAGCAATGTTTATCAATCAATTAAAACTCAGAAGGCAGGTTTGATAATGATGAATCTTAATTAATCAATTCTCATGACTCAATTTCATATACCAAAGTGTTAATTAACATCAAGCAGACCCAATTGCAACCAATTCATGCTAGATGATTCATTGAAAGGCCCAAAGCATACTCAAGATTCATGAACATATAGGTATGAAACATGACTTATTTTAAACAGGAGAGAAATGAACCTTGGCAAAACAATATGAGAATGGTATTCAACCAGACTTACTAATTTAAAGCTTTTCCAAATACTAACCTAAACCTAATACAAATGCATGACAGATAACATGAAGGAAGGAAGAACATGGAAATGAAGAAAAGGAAAATATGGAGAAACAATGAAGGAGAAACCTAAATCTATCATGTGAGGGCGACATGAAGAGAAACAGACCCAGATTGGCATACTTATTCAGCAAATAAAAGCATATGAGAGGTGATATGACATGAACACAAATAAGACCACCAAAATGTGAGCAAAGAAGTGAACCCCAGATTAAACACAGGATAACTTGATATAAGAGATGAATAGAGATAGCCAAGCTTTTACTAAGACTAAACATACGAAGATACAGAAAGAGAAACAGTCGAGATATTGCAAGCCAACAAAAGGTAATCTAATACAAAGCTGAGTGACAATGCAAGACAAACAATTAAACATAGTATCAGAATCAAAACATGCAAGCTGACAGAAGAGCTATTGAAAACTAACAAGGTGAAGTAACCTAATACTAACAGAGGTCAAAGAAAAAGAGAGACATCCAAGTCAAGTCTTCAAAATAGAGAAACAGATCACAAAATCCAAACAAACAGATAAACCTTAATGAATAACAATGACTAAACAACTAGACATGTAAAGAATCATAAAGAGAAGAGCAGTCATGCTTGTTGAAAACTAACGGATCAATAACCACAATACCAAGAAGATGAAGAAGGAAATATAGATTTTTTAACTCAGAAGAAACAAAATATACATAGAACCCTAGTAATAAACAGTCAAAACAGGACAATAAAAAGATGATCATAAAACCCTAATACTAAACAGGATCTCAAAAGAACAAGTTAAAACATACGAAATCAAGCAAAGAAGGCATGAAACAAAGAAAAAGCTAAGATAAGAATCTATGTCTATCAGAGAAGTATGCAAAGCAAAGCTCTAGAACTAACATGACGAAAAGAAACAAAACAGACACTCACAGGCATGCAAATACACAAATCAAACAAAAACGCAGAATAAAGCATAAGAAAACAGATAGGGGTCAGGGACTTAGCTCGCAGGGCCGGTCCCCTGAGCTTCCTATCTCTTCACTCTCCTCACCCTCTCTCAAACTCTCTCTGACTCCTTTTATTCTCTTTTCTTGTTTTCTTTTCTTTATTCTTTTTTCAAAACTCTTTTTTTTTTCCAATTTTTCTCTGGTTTTCGTTTTAGGCTAAAAGATGAAGCCTTTCTGGGTTCTAGGTTTGAAGAAGGGTGTTTGGGTGTAAAAAGACAAGGTCTTGGGTGTTTTAAGTTTGGGGGTCGCCGGAGTTAGGGTTCCGACGACCCTTTTTCGGATATTCGAAGCGATTGGGGTATATTTGAAAGTGAAGAGTGGTATGGTTGGGTAGATCATGGGACGGGGATTCTTTTGGCATTGGTTTGAGGCGGATCCTCATTGTTTGGGTGGTCACCGGCGAGGATTCCGGTGACCGGGACTTTGAAGAACAGGGTGTTTTTTCTGGGTTTTGGGTGTGTTATGAAATGAAGAAGAGAGAAGAAGAGGGGAAAGGTAAGAGGAGGCCGGCGACCACCGTAGGAGTGGTGGCCGCCATGGCTGTTGAGCCTTTGAAGAGGGTGAAGATGAAGAGCATCAGAGGCGGCTAGGGTTTGGGCTCTTAGAGAAATGGCTGGGGTCTTCAGACATAAGCCTTTTATAGGCTAAATGTCGCATGAAATCGTGGCCGTCCATTCGATGATGATCGACGGCTCTCACAGGCGTTACTAAAACGACGCCGCATCGTCGCTTATGAGGCCAAGAGCCTCTTCCGTCGGATCATATGAATGGACGGTTGAGATCACCCTAACCTTAATTAATTTTAAAAACAACTAGCTAATTATCTAGGCCATTGGATTGAACTAATCGAACGGTGAGAGATGAATCTCACCACTCACTCTATTAGATACCGTGAGATTAACCTTCAACCGTTGGATTAACTTTGATGAACGGTCGAGATCAACTCCTGGAAGGCCTGGACCGGATATTACCTTGGGCCAATGCACTTGGGCCATCCAATTCCTATCCCTTTGGCCCAAAGCAATTATACACAATGTATTTCTTTGTATTTTCTGATGTTAATCAATTTTTATGTATTTTCTTTTATACTTTTTTTTATTTTCTTTTATGGAAGATTATAAAACCTAATTTCCTACTTACTCTAATTATTTAGTATTTTTTTTGCAATTTTCTACTATTTTTCCTAATTTCTATTACTTAACACTATTTTTGCCATTTTTCTTAAAATCTAACTAATTACATAGCCTATTAATTTCCTAGCCTATATTTTTTGATTTTTCTTTTAATTTCTACTTATTCAAACTCCAAAAATATAGCTAATTTCAAACAAAGCAAGTAATTGCACTCAAAAAATATAATTATTTTAATTTTGGAATTGTTTGCTCGGTGCAAAAATCATGTGCTCACAGTTATTACAATCAAAGGATCTGTTTAGAGATGTGACGCTTCTTTCCTCCATACTCACCAGTTATGCATATTGGATTACTATTTCAGTTATGTTAAATTGGTGTCTTTAACACATATTTTTTTAAACAAGACACACCCTCTTCCACATTATATTCATTTATTGCTCTCAAAATAAATATGTCCAAGATGAACCTTACATAATTTAAAATTTCAAGGATAATAGAAATAGCAAAAACAAAATTCTAGACTAATCTAAAGTAAGAATCCCCTGCAGTTGGTTAAGATCTGAATCGTAGCACCCTCCTTTTTGTTGGAGTGCAAGTGGTGTTACATTCTTTTTTTCTTGTATACCTTTGCAAATACGCTGCACTTTAAAATAAGAAGTCAAAAATTTTAACCGATTAATTGTAATAAGTTATTGACAATAGTTACATCTCTTCGTAGATATTGCGACAAAAAAAAGACAAAATTTATAACTTTTCATCACCCTCTCTAATTGCATAATAGATAAACAATAATTGGCAAGATTTTAAAAAAAAAACAACTAATTGAGAGAAAAGGCAAGCATCTCAGGTTATGCTCAATAATGTTTCACCAAACTATCCACGAAAAATAACACAAACTTATCATAAACCATATTAATACGAAAGAAAGAACGAGAAAGCTAATAGATGAAAAATACGTACTTACTACTGAAATATTTTGTAGCCATGCTGCTACTCTGTTCTTAACACTTCTTCAAGATAATGACTCTAAATATTGTTAAAATATTAGAAACACAAATCAAAATCTTGAAGCAACATTCATGATTTATTGCTAAACATGAATATTATCAAAAAGGAAAATGAATGAAGAACTTGAGTAGATACGAGAATGTAAGAAGTAAACCAAGCAAAATAAATCACAGAAGTCATGAATAAAAAAGGAGCAAAAGAAAAACAAAAAAGTTGGAGAATAATAAAAGGCTAAGCAGCTTAAAAGAATATGGTTATTTGTGCCAAAATTTAAAGGGCAGACACCATCATTCTTTAGAGAGGTTAGAGGTACAGTAAATGAGGCACAATTCTTCAGGTTGTACCGTTTCAGGGAGCTTAAAAAATGTAACTCCTTCGAGAGAGTTAAGAGGGTGTAATAAATGTGATATATCTCTTCAGATATTGGATAAAATAGGAAAAAAGGAGAAAAAAACAAGAAAAAAGATAAATAGTAATCCTAATCTTTGAGAGGTGCCACATAAACTCTACTATTCCCAGGATTACACCTAGTCCTTTATTTACAACTTTTATCAACATATATTTTATATATACTTTTACCTTTTGTCACGACCCGGATTTTTTCCCAACATCGGGATCGTGATGGCGCCTACTCGTGGTAGCTAGGCAAGCCACTATATTCAATATTATCCTGTTTCTATCATTATTTCATACTCATTTTTAATAACAAGAGAGATAATAGTAAGTTTAATAAATGCGGAAGACCTTAAAAATAAAATTAAGAAATACCAAAGTAAAACACTAATGAAATCCTCTATCCAAGACGTGGAGTCACCAATTCACGAACCACTACTGATACTACACATAAAAGTTTGAAGGAAATAACATAAATCTATTTGTCTCGGAACAATGAGACCACAACAAATAACATAAATAAGTGGAAGAGACGCCGGGCCTGCGGACGCCTGCAAGCTACCTCGGTCTCGAAATGCTCAACTCCCACGCAAGACTCTACTGCTGCTGCTCCTGATCAAAACCTGGACCTGTGCAAAAACGCACAGAAGTGCAGTATCAACACAATCCGACCCCATGTGCTGGTAAGTGCCTGGCCTATCCCGGCGAAGTAGTGACAAGCCTAGGACCAGACACCCACATAAACCCGTGCAGTTCTATATACATATGTATACAACAAGATAATGGGAAATAATCAAGTAACAAAATCAACAAGGAGTATCATAAGAGGGAAGCTCAACAGTTAACAACAATTATTAAGTCAACAATGGAAGACAGAGTATAATGGAAACAGTTAATATCAAACAAGGAATAGCAAATAGTTGCACGGCATCACCCTTCGTGCTTTTACTCTTATCCTCACCAAATAAGCAAATAAAAGTGCACGGCATCACCCTTCGTACTTTTACTCTCATCCCCACATCTATGGCACGACATGATCCTTCGTACATGGTTCAATAACAAGGCACGACATTACCCTTCGTGCATAATCAATATCACAAGGCACGACATGATCCTTCGTGCATAATCGATAACAAGGCACGACATTAACCTTCGTGCATAATCAATAATAAGGCACGACATTAACCTTCGTGCAATAATAGTAAAACAAGGCACGACATCACCCTTCGTGCATTATCACTCTTCCTCACCCAGATAACAATCACGGTTAAGGGTAAAGAATGAAAACAAAAATCATGAACCGTCCCGGCAAGGGACACAATAATCATCACAATAAAGTCCCGGCAAGGGAAAACAATATCTCATTTCACAATAGTCCCGACAAGGGAAAATAATGTACAATTCCACAACCCGACAAGGGTTCAACAATTAATCTTTAAAATATCTCACAACAAGTATCAACAACGACTCACGGTCATGCTAAACACCAGTGTATGGATGCTCGTCACCACAGCCCATACACCACACTCGATCACATAACACGTAGCACATAATCCTATTCCCTCAAGCTAGGATAGAACAAACACTTACCTCTAGCCTTGAAGTCCAAATTATCCTTCAACTATAGCTTTACCCCGAATTTCTGCTTTTAACTTGCTCGAATATAATCATAATTGATTCCATTACATTAATAAATACTATATAACTTAGTTTGAATGCTTAAAAATGATTTTCTCAAAGTTTACCCCAAAATTTACCTAAACGCCCCTGGCCCCACGTGGTCGGAACTCGGGGTTCAGACCAAAATCCGGTTACCCATTCCCTCACGAGTTCGAATATGTGATTTGTTTCAAAATCGGACCTCAATTCGAGGTCCAATTACCCAATTCATGAAAACCCACAAGAATTTCTACCATGAAAACCTTTGATTTCTATTGAAAAATATGTTTAATATTGTTAGGAATTGAAAGAATTAAGTAAAAAGTGGCTTACAATTGCTTTGGAGTGAAATTGCTCTTGAGGGTTCGTGTGTGGTGTGTGGGTTTTTGAAAGAATGAAGAAAGAACTGAAAAATTCGTTTAAGTATAAAATTGCACAGCTGCAGATATCGCAATTGCGAACATTTGTTCGCAATTGCAAACACTACAGGTTTTGGCCTGTAACTCTCGCATTTGCGAGAAAAGGTTCGCATTTGCGAACTTGGCCCAGGGTCTGTCATCCTAGCATTTGCGAGACATGGTTCGCATTTGCGAACTTGAAGTGTTTCCTGAGTTCCTCGCATTTGCTAGACTTTCCTTGCATTTGCGATCCTGGGCAATTTCGTGCCATCTTTGCATTTGCGAGGATTGGTTCGCAATTGCGAACCAAGGCTGGTCTGGTCTTCTTCGCATTTGCGAAGATACTAGCTGGGTGAAAAACCAGCTGTGATATTTTTTAGAACTTGAACCAACGGCCAATCAAATCTTTACCCGAGCCCCCGGGCTCCAAACCAAACATGTACGCAACATCAAAAACACATTACAAACTTGCTCGTGCGATCACATTGCTAATATAACATCGTTTTCATCAAATCAAGCCTCAAGTTCATGATTATCATCCTTTTTAATTTCATAACTTTCAAATTTGGAACTCAAGGTTCAAAACACATCAAACGACATCCAAATGTCACCAAACTTTGTAGAAAGCACATATATAATATTTAAGACTTGTGACGGGCATCGAAAAAAGATACGGGCCCGATACCAAGGTCATTTAATTCATTTTCCTTTAATAATTATAGCAAAAACAATTTAACAGAAAAATTCATAACTTAGGCTCTAGGCCTCAGAATTCGACTCCGGATGCATGTCCGAGTCCCATATTTTCCTACGGACCTTCCGGACCGTCCAATCTCGGGTCCGGGTCCGTTTACCAAAAATGTTGACCGAAGTCAACTATATCAATATTAATATCATTTTTCTTCAAATTTCTCATAGAATTCATATATTCTATGACAAAATCTTTCCGGCTACATGCCCGTATCGTGCTCGTAAATCGAGGCAACATAGAATGAGGTTTTCAAGGCCTCAGAAGTGCAGAACAAGTGAGGAAACAGGTGATGACCCTTTGGGTCGTCACATCCTCCACCTCTAAAATAACCGTTCGTCCTCGAACGAACAAGAGAAGGAAGTACCTGAGCCGGGGAACAAATGTGGGTAGCGGCTCCACATATCAGACTCGGACTCCCAGGTCGATGCCTTAGGAGGCTGACCTCTCTACTGGACGGGCACAGAAGGATAACTCTTCGACCTCAACTGTCAAACCTGCCGGTCTAGAATGGCCACCGGCTCCTCCTCGTAGGATAAATCATTGTCCAATTGGACAGTACTGAAGTCTAACACATGTGTGGGATTGCCGTGGTATCTTCGAAGCATAGATACATGAAAAACTGGATGCACGGCTGATAAGCTACGCGGCAGAGCTAGTCTGTAAGCCACCCCTCCCACTCGGTCCGGAATCTCAAATGGACCAATATACCTAGGGCTGAGTTTGCCCTTCTTCCCGAACCTCATCACGCCCTTCATAGGCGACACTCGGAGCAATACCCGCTCACCAACCATGAAATCTACATCTCGAACCTTACGATCCGCATAAGTTTTCTGTCTGGACTAAGCTGAATGAAATCTCTCCTAAACTAAGTCTGTACCCAACAACCGAGCTTCCCCCGGCTCAAATCATCCGACTGGAGATCGACATCGCCTACCATACACCGCCTCATACGGGCCATCTGAATGCTAGACTGGTAGCTGTTATTGTAGGCGAACTCTGCTAATGGCACAAATGGTCCCACGAGCCTCCAAAATCAATGACACAGGCTCGAAGCATGTCCTCTAGAATCTGAATAGTCCTCTCGGACTGGCCGTCCGTCTGAGGATGAAAAGTTGTACTCAACTGAACCTGGGTGCCTAACTCCTGCTGGATCGCTCTCCAGAGCCGCGAGGTAAACTGCGTACCCCGATCTGAGTTAATAGATACCGGCACCCCATGAAGACGAACAATCTCCCTGATGTAAATCCCTGCTAACCTCTCCGACGAGTAGGAGACAAATACTAAAATGAAGTGTGCTGACTTGGTCAGCCTATCAATAATGACCCGAATAGCATCAAATTTCCTCCGAGTCAAAGGAAGTCCAGTAATGAAGTCCATAGTGATCCTCTCCCATTTCCACTCGAGAATTTCGATTCTTTGGAATACACCACCCGGCCTCTGGTGCTCATATTTCACCCGCTGACAATTTAGACACCGAGCGACATACGCAACGATGTCTTTCTTTATCCTGTGCCACCAATAGTGCTGCCGTAAATTCTGATACATCTTCGCGACGCCCGGGTGAATAGAATATTGCGAACTGTGGGCCTCCGTTAAAATCAACTCTCAAATCCCCTCATCATTGGGCACACAAACTCGACCCTGCAATCTCAATACTTCGTCATCATCTAGAGTTACCTTCGTGGAACCTCCCCGCTGTACAGTATCTCTCAAGTCACGCAAATGAGGATTATCAAACTGCCTCTCACGGATTCGCTCTAATAGAGACGAACGAGCAACCGTGCAGGCTAATACCCTGCTAGACTCAGAAATGTCTAGTCTCACGAACTGGTTGGCTAAGGCCTGGACATCTAGAGTAAATGGTCTCTGACTGACTTGGATGAATGCAAGACTACCCATGCTGGCAGACTTTTTACTCAATGCATCGGCCACCACATTGGCCTTACCTGGGTGATATTGGATAGTAACATCATAGTCCTTCAGCAACTCTAACCATCTCCATTGTCGTAAATTCAACTCCTTTTGCTTGAACAAGTACTGCAGGCTTTTGTGATCAGTGTACACCTCACATGTCATACCATATATATAATGGCTCTAGATCTTTAAGGCATGAACCACTGCTGCCAACTCAAGATCATGAACTGGATAATTCTTCTCATGTATTTTCAACTACCTCGAAGCATAAGCAATAACCTTACCATCCTGCATTAATACTGCTCCAAGCCCTGTACGGGACGCATCGTAGTAGACTGTATAAGGCCTTGCACCCGTCGGTAGTATCAGCACTGGTGCTGTAGTCAAGGTTGTCTTGAGCTTCTGAAAGCTCGCCTCACACTCATTTGACCACTGGAATTGGGCACTCTTCTGGGTCAACCTGGTCATTGGGGCTACAATAGAAGAAAACCCCTCTACAAATCGACGGTAGTAACCCGCTAACCCCAAGAAACTCCGTATCTCAATCACTGAAGCTGGTCGAGGCCAATTCTGGACTGCCTCAATTTTCTTTGGGTCCACCTGAATACCTTCCACTAATACAATATGACCCATAAATGCCACCGAACTCAACCAAAACTCACATTTCAAAAATTTGGAGTCTGAAGAACCACTATAAGGTGTTGCTCGTGCTCTTCCTGGCTACGGGAGTATACCAGGATGTCATCTAAAAAGACTATCATGAACAGATTTAAATAAGGCCTGACTACCCGATTCATCAACTCCATGAATACTGCTGGGGCATTGGTCAACCCGAAGGACATGACCAAGAATTCATAATGCCTATATCTAGTGCGAAAGGCTGTCTTAGGAATGTCAGCCGCCCTGATCTTCAGCTGATGGTAGCCTAACGTCAAGTTTATCTTTAAGAATACCCTCTCTCCCTGGAGATGGTCAAACAAATCATCAATCCTCGGTAGTGGACACTTGTTCTTTATCGTCACTTTGTTCAATTGTCGGTAATCAATACACATCCGCATCGAGCCATCCTTCTTCTTCACAAACAACACAGGTGCTCCCTGGGGGAAACACTGTGCCTAATAAAGCCCTTTTCTAGAAGGTCTTGTAATTGATCTTTTAACTCCTTTAACTCCGGTGGGGCCATACGATAGGGTGGAATAGAGATGGGCTGAGTGCCCGGTGCCAGATCAATACAGAAATCAATATCCCTGTCGGGTGGCATGCCCGGCAGGTCTGAAGGAAAAACCTTAGGAAACTCCCGTACAATAGGGACTGACTCAATAGAAGGAACCTCTGCGCTGGAATCACGAACATAAGCCAGATAAGCTAGACACCCCTTCTCGACCATGCGTCGAGCCTTAACATAGGAAATTACAGTGCGAACGGAGTAGCTGGAGGTCCCTCTCCACTCTAGTCGGGGTGATTCGGGCAAGGCCAAGGTCACAGTCTTGGCATGACAATATAGGATAGCATGGTATGGGGACAACCAGTTCATCCCCAATATGACATCGAAATCCACCATGTCTAATAGTAACAGATCAACACGGGTCTCAAGACCCCCAAATATGACTACGCATAAACGATGCACCCGGTCGACTACTATAGAGTCATCCACTGGTATAGACACATAAACTGGAATATCCAGAGCATAGCTAGGCACGGCCAAATACGGTGCAAAGTAGGAAGACACATATGAATATATTGACCCAGGGTCAAATAATACTGAAGCACCTCTGTCATAAACAAGAATGGTACTTGTAATCACGGCATCTGATGCCTCCGCCTCTGGCCTGGCTGGTAAAGCATATAATCGGGGATCAACAGCTCCCCTCTGAGCTACGTCTCTAGGACGGTCATCAACTGGCTGACCTCTACCTCCGGCTGGACGGTCTCCACCTCTACGGTCTCGACCTCCACCTCTACGATCTCTACCCCCGCCTCTGGCTGGCTGTGCTGGCTGTGGGTTAGCTGGGGCCTGAATCATGGGACGAGGACCCTGCAGCTAAGTGTTGCCCGTTGCTTGAGGGCAAAACCTGAAAAGATGACTTGGGTCACTACAACCGTAACAACATTTAGGCTGATGGGGCTGCTGGCCCCGACGACCTAAATGGCCCCCACGAACACTCTGAAGAGGCTGAGCACTAATAGGAGGCCGATCTGAATACTGCTCACGAAACCCACAATCACCTGGTCCACCCTGCGAAGCCTTAAGGGCGGAATGAAAAGGTCTGAAAGACCTGGCCCCTATCAAAAGATTCCCTGCCTCCAAAAGAAGAACCACTAAATCTGCCGGAATGACGAGGCCTCTTGTCCGAAGGATAACCACCTCCCCGAGCAAGAGCCATCTCAACTCTACGAGATGCATTAGCTGCCTCCTGGAAAGATATCTCACTCCCAACTCCCATAGCCATCTGCAAGTCTAATCGGCTGATTTAGCCCATCTATAAACCTGCAGACCCTCTCCCACTCTTTGGGGAGTATCACCACCGCATGACGTGCCGGATCAACAAATCTCATCTCATACAGAGTGACAGTCATAGTACCCTGCTGGAGGTGCTCAAACTACCTCCGAAGTGCATCCCGCTGAGTAACAGGAAGAGAAACTTCTCCAAAAATAACGCAAACTGATCCCATGATAAAGCCGGGGACCCTGCTGGTCGAGTCAAGCAATAATATCTCCACCAAGTCTTGGCGGATCCTGAAAGTCTGAATGTACAGAAGTCAACACCATTGGACTCCACGATCCCCATAGTCTTGAGAATCTCATGGCAACTGAATAAGAAATCGCGAGGATCCTCTGATGTGGCACCGCCGAAAGTAGTGGTAAATAGCTTGGAGAACCGATCAAGTCTCCATAAAGAATCAGAAGTCATGGTCGCTCCATCTCCGGCCTGAGTCGTGGTACCTGACTGGGTGGCCACAGCTGGCTGAACCACTGGTGCCTGAGGCTGAGGAGCTACTGGCTCCGGAGTACGAGCAATAGGAGTCTGGGCCCCTCCTCCAGCCTGACAAGCGGCTGGTGCAGCTGGTAATAAGCCCGCTCTGGCAATGCTGCCCATAAATCCCGCTATCCTGACCAGAGCCTCCCGAAGATCCGGGGTAAATAAAGCCTCTCCTGGGACCTAAGCTAGGCCCACTGGAGCTGCTGGGACAGGAATCACCTCGCCAGTTTCAATATGAGGCTCCACCTATGGAATAGCTGCCGGGAGCTGAGCTCTGCCCCTACCACGGCCTACGATACGGCCTCGGTCCCTGCCCCTCACAGGAGCTGCCTGGGGCTCAGGCTGCTGGTCAGCGAATGAAGAAGCGCGTGTCCTCACCATCTGCGAAAGGACAGAGTAGAAATTCAATTAGTATTCGAGGAACAAATCGCACAACAAGAAGGAACAAATGAGAGACTCTTTCCTAACTTAATAGACTCTGGAGGACAAGTACAGACGTCTCCGTACCTACCTCTCAAACTCTACTAAGCTTGTTCGTGAGTGGTGAGACCTATGTAACCTAGAGCTCTGATACCAACTAGTCACGACCCAGATTTTTCCCCCAACATCGGGATTGTGATGACGCCTACTCGTGGTAGCTAGGCAAGTCACTACATTCAACATTATCCTGTTTCTATCATTATTTCATACTCATTTTTAATAACAAGAATAGCAAGTTTAATAAATGCGGAAGACCTTCAAAATAAAATTAAGAAATACCAAAGTAAAACACTAATGAAATCCTCTACCCAAGACGTGGAGTCACCAACTCACGAACCACTACTGAATACTACACATAAAAGTCTGAAGGAAATAACATAAATCTGTTTGTCTCGAAACAATGAGACCACAGCAAATAACATAAATAAGTGGAAGAGACGCCGGGCCTGCGGACGCCCGCAAGCTACCTCGGTCTTGAAATGCTCAACTCCCACGCAAGACTCTACTGCTGCTGCTCTTAATCAAGACCTGGACCTGTGCAAAAACGCACAGAAGTGCAGTATCAGCATAATCCGACCCCATGTGCTGGTAAGTGCCTAGACTATCCCGGCGAAGTAGTGACAAGCCTAGTACCAGACAGACACATAAACCTGTGCAGTTCTATATACATATGTACACCACAAGATAATGGGAAATAATAAAGTAACAAAATCAACAAGGAGTATCATAAGAGAGAAGCTCAACAGTTAACAACAATTATTAAGTCAATAATGGAAGACAGAGTATAATGGAAACAATTAATATCAACAAGGAATAGCAAATAGTTGCACGATATCACCCTTCGTGCTTTTACTCTCATCATCACCAAATAAGCAAATAAAAGTGCACGGCATCACCCTTCACGCTTTTACTCTCATCCTCACATCCATGGAACGGCATGATCCTTCGTGCATGGTTCAATAACAAGGCACGGCATTTCCCTTCGTGCATAATCTATATCACAAGGCACGCCATGATCCTTCGTGCATAATCAATAACAAGGCACGACATTAACCTTCGTGCATAATCAATAATAAGGCACGTCATTAACCTTCGTGCAATAACAATAAAGCAAGGCACGACATCACCCTTCGCGCATTATCACTCTTCCTCACCCAAATAACAATCACAGTTAAGGGTAAAGAATGAAAACGAAAATCATGAACCGTCCCGGCAAAGGACACAATAATGAAAAGTCCCGGCAAGGGAAAACAATATCTCATTTCACAATAGTCCCGGCAAGGGAAAATAATGTACAATTCCACAACCCGGCAAGGGTTCAACAATTCATCTTTAAAATATCTCACAACAAGTATCAACAACGACTCACGTTCATGCTAGATGCAGTGTATGGATGCTCGTCACCACAGCCCATACACCGCACTCGATCACAAAACACATAGCACATAATCCTATTCCCTCAAGCTAGAATAGAACAAACACTTACCTCTAGCCTTGAAGTCCAAATTATCCTTCAACTATAGCTTTACGCTGAATTTCCGCTTTCAACTTGCTCGAATCTAATCACAATTGATTCCATTATATTAATAAATACTATATTAACTTAGTTTGAATGCTTAAAAATGTTTTTCTCAAAGTTTACCTCAAAATTTCCAAAATGCCCCTGGCCCCACGTGGTCGAAACTCGGGGTTCGGACCAAAATCCGGTTACCCATTCCCTCACGAGTTTGAATATGTGATTTGTTTCAAAATCGGACCTCAATTCGAGGTCCAATTGCCCAATTCATGAAAACCCTATGTTCTACCCAAAAACAAGAATTTCTACCATGAAAACCTTTGATTTCTATTGAAAAACATGTTTAATGTTGTTAGGAATTGAAAGAATTAAGTAACAAGTGACTTACAATTGCTTTGGAGTGAAATTACTCTTGAGGGTTCGTGTGTGGTGTGTGGGTTTTTGAAAGAATGAAGAAAGAACTAAAACATTCGTTTAAGTATAAAATTGCACAGCTGCGGATATCGCAATTGCGAACACTACAGGTTTTGGCCTGTAACTCTCGCATTTGCGAGAAAAGGTTCGCATTTGCGAACTTGGCCCAGGGTCTGTCATCCTCGCATTTGCGAGACATGGTTCGCATTTGCGAACGTGAAGTGTTTCCTAAGTTCCTCGCATTTGCGATCCTGGGCAATTTCCTGTCAACTTCGCATTCGTGAGGATTGGTTCGCAATTGCGAACCAAGGCTGGTCTGGTCTTCTTCGCATTTGCGAGAAAATCTTCGCATTTGTGAAGATACCAGCTGGGTGAAAAACCGGCTGTGATATTTTTCAGAAATTGAACCAACGACCTATCAAAGCTTTACCCGAGCCCCCCGGGCTCCAAACCAAACATGTACGCGACATCAAAAATACATTACAAACTTGCTCGTGTGATCACATCGCTAATATAGCATCGTTTTCATCAAATCAAGCCTCAAGTTCATGATTATCATCCTTTTTAGTTTTATAACTTTCAAATTTGGAACTCAAGGTTCAAAACACATCAAACGACATCCAAATGTCACCAAACTTTGCAGAAAGCACATATATAATATTTAAGATTTGTGTCGGGCGTCGAAACAAAGATACGAGCCCGATACCAAGGTCATTTAATTCATTTTCCTTTAATAATTATAGCAAAAACAATTTAACAAAAAATCCATAACTTAGGCTCTAGGCCTCAGAATTCGACTCCGGACACATGTCCGAGTCCCATATTTTCCTACGGACCTTCCAGGACCATCGGATCTCGGGTCCGGGTCTATTTACCAAAAATATTGACCGAAGTCAATTATATCAATATTAATATCATTTTTCTTCAAATTTCTCATAGAATTCATATATTCTATCACAAAATCTTTCCGGCTACATGCCCGGATCATGCACGTAAATCGATGCAACATAGAATGAGGTTTTCAAAGCCTCGAAAGTGCGGAACAAGTAAGGAAACCGGTGATGACCCTTTGGGTCGTCATAATTTTTCTCTCTCTTTCTCTCGATTTGGCATTTGACATGCTTTTAATTCTTAAGAATAATCAGGGCAGGTAGAAGTTCAATCACCAGACGATCACATCTGAGAAAGACCGCATGATGGAAAAGATGTCAATTTTTAATAGGAAAAGTGTCACCGTATAACCGTTCTTAAAATAATAGTAAAAAAATATTTATTTTTTGTATATATACACATTCTGTATGTTATACACAAAATTATTTAAATTATATACTTTTTCAGATGCCTAATGTAAAAAGTCTCTGGCGTGGGCTAAAAGTGAAAGAAGCCCTTTTTAACATGTATAGTGGTTAGTAATCTGCACACGATATTAGCAAACTTTACCCCAAATAAGCTAAGAAAACCAAAAGATTTGCGAGAGTTAAAGATGTAAAAATTGCACAGGGCGCTCTATTTGGTCGTCCCCATTACATATACTTATTTTTAAAAAAGGTTTTAGCTTATGCTTACTTTTTAAATAATTCCAGTTCCATTTCTCTTCTTCTTCTTCTTCTTCTTCTTCTTCTTCTTCTTCTTCTCTTCTTCTTCTTCTTCTTCTTCTTCTTCTTCTTCTTCTTCTTCTTCTTCTTCTTCTTCTTCTTCTTCTTCTTCTTCTTCTTCTTCTTCTTCTTCTTCTTCTTCTTCTTCTTCTTCGTCTTCTTCTTCTTCTTCTTCTTCTTCTTCTTCTTCTTCTTCTTCTTCTTCTTCTTCTTCTTCTTCTTCTTCTTCTTCTTCTTCTTCTTCTTCTTCTTCTTCTTCTTCTTCTTCTTCTTCTCTTCTTCTTCTTCTTCTTCTTCTTCTTCTTCTTCTTCTTCTTCTTCTTCTTCTTCTTCTTCTTCCTTCTTCTTCTTCTTCTTCTTCTTCTTCTTCTTCTTCTTCTTCTTCTTCTTCTTCTTCTTCTTCTTCTTCTTCTTCTTCTTCTTCTTCTTCTTCTTCTTCTTCTTCTTCTTCTTCTTCTTCTTCTTCTTCTTCTTCTTCTTCTTCTTCGTTGTTGTTGGTGCTACTATAAAACTTCAGTTCATGGGATGATTTCCATAATTATATTTATCAGATCATTTAAAAATAAATTATAAATAATTACGTAAATTAGTAGACAATAATTTGTGAATATTTCCACGTACGGAAAGTTTAAAGGCACATTTAGTGATTTTTTTCATGATAATTATGTTCTTTTCACGTTTATTGTTACAAAAATTTATGATTTAGATATTGTTGGCAATCCGATTATTTTATAGTAGTAATATACTGTGAAAAAAAGTTTATTATTTATCTAGTATGTTAAAAAGCTTTTTAAAAAACTTTAGCTTATATAGTGTTGAAGTCGTGGGAGAGGTCGAGTACACTTCAGAAAGCTTTTACTTTTTCCCCACTACCTTCAGCTGATCCCTCAGACGACCCAGAATATACATACACTGAAGCCTGATTAGTGGGGGATGCTAGAGGTGTGTATGTCAACATTTGTCTCTTCGGCCAGTCAGATACAAATTCTAGCATGGAGTCTAAAGATGCCTCCCGGGAGGGCTCATACTCACTTCCCGATGAGTGGGAAGCAGATCTATCAAGGGCCCAGATCGCCTTTCTTGTTTTTTATTGCTTCCCGAACTTGGGAGGTCAATTTTATCATATTTTGTTTCCCACCCCGGGAGGACTCGCCTCTTCCTGGTTTTTAGCATCCTTGCCTATAGATTTAACCATTGTCTACAAATAAATTCAATCATGCTTTGTCAGTATCAATATAATCAATGTAATTCAAAGTTGTAGGAAAAATAGTTATAGACGATAAAAAAATTGCAGAATGCGATTCGCACCAAATACAGTGTGACCGCACAGAGGCTAATACAGACCACAAAAAAACCATTGTGGTTCGCATAGAGGTGGGGTTCAGACTACACACTCTATGAATCTATGTACCGCGAACTGCACAAAATGCAATGTAGTTCGCATTGAGGCACCGCAGACCGCACATAATGCAATGCGGTCCGCATTGAGGCACTGCGGACCGCACAAAATGTAATGCAGTTACAATCCTTCAATGTACAGGTTGCAAAACATTTTCATTTAGGTTTGCACAAAATACCATTACAGACTGCACAGAATCGACCACGGTCCGCATTGAACACCCAACAACAATACCAACCTAGGGTTTATGTGTTCATTAATTTTAGTCTAACTTTACACCTATTGAAGAGTCCTTAAGTGTTGTTTCAGTCATTTAACTACCAAATCCTAATTAACACAATATTTTAACTACCCTAAGCTACAAAATTGAAGGAAAAATAGGAAGAACAGAAGATAAATTAAGAGAAAAATACAAATCAGAAGAAAATAGCAAAATTAAACAACTAAGAAAGAATTGAATTTACCAGAAATGAGATGCACTAATGATTAATCGAGATTACACAGATGAATTCATGCATTTTTACTAATAAACAGTGATTTTTAGGGCTTTGAGAGTAAAAGGATTGAAAAGTTCAAAAGGAAGACCTCAAGTACTATTTATAGAAAAAATCCTGGGACCCAGCTTACCTACCTACCGCAGACCGCACAAAATAAAGTGCGGTCCACACGACACAGAATTATACAAGTTTGAGAAGACAACCATTACGGTCCGCAAAAATGCTCCGCGGCCGCAGTGGTCTACCACGGACCGCACAAAATGTAATGCGGCCGCAGTGAAAAACTACAGAGAGTTAGTTTTTACATCCATCATCAGTGCGATCTGCATTGATTTGTGCCCCCGCACTTAGTTCTTTGTGGCCTCACAAAATGTAGTGCGGTCCGTATTGCAAACTTCAGAAAGTTGAACAACTTTTTATCCACTTTGCCCTGCTGCATCAGCACAATCCTGCAGCATCTCACAACCCGTCAGTCCCAAAATAAATCCTATACTACAATAAAAATCAAAGAAAAATGAGAAGAAATACACATGGGTTGCCTCCCAATAAGCGACCGATTTAACATTGCGGCACGACACATGTTGCTATCAAATCACTTTTGATAGAGAAGTGCCACCACGTGGCCGTCATCAATCTTGCCCAAGTAATGCTTGACCCTGTGCCCATTGACTCTGAAAACCTCCCCATGTTTGTTCTTCAAATCAAGTGCACCAAAGGGATTCGCAAATACCACTTCAAACAGTCCACTTCATTTTGACTTAAGCTTTCCTGGAAACAACCATAACCGAGAGTTGAACTGGAGAACTAAATGAACCACTTTGAACTCCTTGCCATGAGCATATTTATCATGAAGGTACTTCATATTGTCCTTGTACAAGGATGAACTAGAGTAGGCATGGAATCGAAATTCATCAAGTTCATTAAGCTGCTCCACCTGAAGATTAGCTGATACATCCCATCCAAAATTTAACTTCCTTAAAGCCCACAGGGCCTTGTGCTCTAACTCAACCGGTAAATGACAAGCTTTCCCAAACACCAACCGGCTGTAGACATACTATTCAAAGTCTTGTAAGTAGTGTTGTAAGCCCACAAAGTATCATCCAACTTGTTAGACCAATCGGTCCTATTTGCATTGATCGTTTTAGATAGAATACTCTTGATTTTCCTATTTGAGATTTCAACTTGGCCACTCACCTGAGGATTATAAGGAGTATACACTTTGTGGCTGACACCATACTTTGCAAGCAAGGTGTCAAAAGCTCTATTGGAAATATTCCACTCCCCATTATTTATGATTGCACGAGGAATGTCAAACCTTGTAAAAATACTCTCTTGAAAAATGAAACAACACTTTGGGCCTCATTGTTGGGCAAAATCATGGCTTTAACCCACTTTGAAACATAGTCCACTTCCACAAGAATGTATGTGTTCCCACATGATCTAACAAATTTTCCTATAAAATTAATGCCACATACATAAAAAATATCAACCTCAAGAATGGTATTGAGAGACATCTCATCTTTCTTCGAAATTCCACCCACTTTGACATTCATCATACCTCTTCACAAGTTAACTTGAATCTTTGTATAAAGTTGGGCAATAAAAACCACAACTAAAAATTTTGGAAGCCGTCCTTGTCCCTCCATGATGGCCACCATAGGGAGAGAAATTACAAGCCTCTAAGATACTCAATTGATCCTCCTTAAGGACACACCTCCGAACACTCCGTCAGTACAAATCTTGAATAAGTACAACTCTTCCCAATAGAAATCCAAACTATCTTGTTTGAGATTCTTCCTTTGGTTAGATGAGAGCTCACACGGGATAATACTAGTCACAAGGTAATTAACAACATCCGCAAACCATGGCATATCACTCATTGACACAGAAAGTAGCTGCTCATTGGGAAATGTATCATTGATCTATAGGCCATCTCATGGCCTTCCTTCCTCCTCCACGTGGGACAAGTGGTCCACCACTAGGTTTTCACTACATTTTCGGTCAACAATTTCCAAATAAAACTCTTTATGTAACAAGACACATCACATCATCCTAGATTTGGAGTGTTTCTTCGTAATCAAGTACCTAAGGGCTGCATGATCGGTGTGTACTATGACCTTGGCTCACGTGAGATATTGCCGAAATTTTCCTATTGCGAACACAATAGCCAACAACTATTTCTCAATCACCGTGTAGTTACTTTGAGCCTTATTCATTGTCTTGCTCACGTATTACACCGGATGAAACATTTTGTTACCTCTTTGCCCAAACTACCCCAGCCACAACATCACTCGTGCCGCACATGAGCTCGAAAGGAAAGCTCCTATTAGGTGCGGTAATGATAGGGGTGGTGGTAAACTTATGCTTTAGAAGTTCAAATTCCTACATATATCCATCATCAAACAGGAACTTGGCATCATTTTCTATTAGCTTGCACAAAGGATTCACTCCTTCGAAAAATATTTTATAAATCTCCGGTAGAACCCCCCGTGCCCAAGAAAACTTCTATCTTCCTTAACAAAAGTGGGGAAGAAAGCCTTGATATCACCTCTATCTTTGCCTTGTCAACTTCTATGCCATGCTTTGAAACTTTATGACCCAACACTATGCCCTCCTCAACCATGAAGTGGCATTTTTCCCAATTGAGCACAAGATTGGTGTCTTCACAACATGCCAACACTCTATCCAAAATTTTCAAACATTCATCAAATGATCACCTACCACACTAAAGTCGTCCATGAACACCTCCAAAATATCTTCCACCATATCGATGAAAATGGACATCATACACCTTTGGAATGTCAATGGTGCATTACACAACCTAAAAGACATCCGAGAAAAGTCAAATGTGTCATATGGACAAGTAAATATGGTTTTCTCCTGACCTACAAAGCAATCAAGATTTGGTTGTACCTAGAATAGCCATCCAAGAAATAATAGAAGGCACGCCCAGCAAGACGATCAAGCATCTGGTCACAAAAAGGCAATAGGAAGTAAACCTTGCACATCACCCTGTTCAGCTTGCGGTAGTCCATGCACACCCTCCATCCGATAATAGTCTGGGTAGGAATTAGTTCATTATTATCATTTGTCACCATGGTCATACCACCCATCTTTGGCACACACTACACCAGCAAAGTTCAACAGCTATCAGATATAGGGTACACAACCCCGACATCTAACCACGTAATTACCTCATTTTTCATAACTTCTTGCATTGCCTCGTGCAACCTCCTTTGATGTTCCAAGGAGGGTTTTGTATCATCTTTAAGAATAATATTGTGCATACACAATGCAGGGATTATTTCTCTAATATAAGATAAACTCCATGCAATTGTCTTTTTTTTTCTTTTTGAGCACTGCCAATGTGGCATCTACATGAACGATAGTAAGACAAGAGGAAAGAATATCTAGTAAAGTTGAACTAGTGCCTAAGAATTCATACCTGTGGTGTGGAGGCAATGGCTTTAACTCCAATACCAGAGGTTCCTCAATTGAAGGCTTTGTTGGAGGAGTCTTTCTATTTTCAAGATCCAAAGAGAGTTTTGTAGGCTCATAAGAATAAGATCACATTCCATGTAAAGCATTCCCGCACTCTACTCGGCCCTCATCATCATTGACATCAAGATTCAACAATACGACCTCCAGAGGGTCCTTTGCATTTATCACTACACTAGTATTATCAATTATCACAGCCATGACAAGATCCAATTCGGTACAATTGGGCTACTTCATTGCCTTGTACACATGAAAGACCACCTTTTCATCACTCACCCAAAAACTGAGTGTCCCAACTTCCACATCAACTAGAGTATTCCCCATAGCAAGGAAATGTATCCCCAATATGATTGGAACTTCATTATATACCTCATAATCCAAGATCGCAACATTAGCTGGCAAGATAAGTTTGTCCACCCGGACAAGCACATCATCAACAATACCCAATGGTCACTTCATTGATCTATCCACCATTTGCAATCTCATGGAAGTCAGCCTCGGTGGACCAATACCCAAAGTCTTGAAAACTGACTAGGGCATCAAGTTGATACATGCCCCCAAAATCACATAGAGATTTAGCAAAGTCTGCACTTCCAATAGTGCAAGGGATATTAAAAGCATTGGGATCCTCCAACTTCAAAGACATTGAATGTACTATAGCAGTAACTTGTTGGGTCATCTTGATAGTTTCACAGTCCATGGATCTTTTTTTTTGTCAATAATTTTTTCATGAATTTAGCATAGACACATTTGCTCCAAAGCCTCCACCAAAAGCACATTAATGGATAAGCTCTTCATCCTGTCAATAAACTTTTTGAACTGAATTATCATTTTTCTGATTGGCTAGCCTCTAAGGATAAGGTAGAGGTGGTCTAGTCAAGGGTGCATTGTCTTTTGGCATGACCGTCTTCAGCATGTCTATTACGTGTTTCTTATATGGGTTCACGTCATTTTGTGTTTCCACCCCAACATCTTGAATATAAATCCTCACTTCTTCATTCATATTTTCATAAACCACATTCTCAACCACCAAAGGAACTTCATGTTCTTGCAACTCAACTTCATCACCCAAAACTTGCTTTTGTTTGGAGACATTCACATCACTTCCTCGTCCACTCCAAGTAGTTATCGCCATAACATGATTGTTCCCACCCTTTTGGTTAACCACAACATCACTCGGTAGAGCCCCCTTAGGGTGAGTATTCAAGGATTATGAGATTTGGCCTAGATGAACCTCCAAATTCCTGATTGAAGTGTTGTGAGAAGCCAATTTTGCATCAGAGTTAGCATTCATTTTGATCATCTGTTCAAACATCATTTCAATTCTCCCTATTTCATTATTGGAATAACTAGGACTCTGGGATGGAAAAAGTGGTGGATTTCTAGTTGTTGGTATATTGGGGGCCTTTGAAAGCCTTGCCCCTGATTTCCCTAGTTGCTGTTGTTGCCTCAGTTTCCCTGATTACTCTGGTTGTTATTTTGATTACGCCAATTTGGATTTTGATTATTGTTTCCCTAATTGTTGTTCCATTGTTGTTGATTATTCCAATTGTTGTTGCCTTTTTATTGATTACCCCAATTGCCTTGGGATTTCCATTGTTTTTGTTGGTTGGGATAATTTCCTCTTTGGCCTTGATAATTATTCACATAT
The DNA here is from genome assembly GCA_032618575.1 of Nicotiana noctiflora. Lineage (NCBI taxonomy): Eukaryota > Viridiplantae > Streptophyta > Magnoliopsida > Solanales > Solanaceae > Nicotiana > Nicotiana noctiflora. The sequence continues at coordinate 36,762 of JASVEL010011016.1, forward strand.
TGTACCTTTTCATTCTGCCCATAATAACCATCATCTTGGAATCCACCATAATTATTTTCAAATTGATCTGAACTCCCTCAGTTCCGTTGACCTCTTTGTCTTCTTTGGTTCACTAGCATTTTAACACCCTCCATGGAATTGACTTAGCCAGGATTTTGAACTTGTTTCAATTGTGCCTTTGCTAGTTGGTGCATGGTTGTTGTCAACTCAGGTATCGCATGCCCATGATCATGTAATTCTTTATGCAAATGGGTGATTGTGGGGTCACCTTGGGGCACATTTGCTCTACTTTGCAAAGCGGAGGATGTGTTAGCTTTCTCATCAATAATGGCTTAACCATAAGTCAGCTGCATGAAATTACGCCCAGCAAGTTGGTTCACTATGTATTGATTTGTTCTGTTGATTCCCTAGTAAAAAGTTTGTTGCAACATATTGTCCGTCATATCATTGTTGGGACATTCCTTCACCATGGTTCTATATCTCTCCCAAATTTCAGGAAATGGTTCAATGGGCTCGTACTTGAAAGCTAAGATCTTATCTCACAATGCTGCCATATGCCTCGGTCAGAAGAACTTTGCAATGAACTTGTCCGTCAACTCATCCCAAGTAGTTATGGAATGGTTGGAAAGTCGCTCAAGCCAATCCAACACCTTCCTCTAAGTGAAAATGGGAAGAGTCTTAATCGTAGTGCATCCTCGGACACAATAGTTTGCTTGCTCCCCCAACAGGTATCCATGAAGCCTTTGAGATGTTTGTAAGCATTTTTATTGGCATCTCCCGTAAAATATCCACGCGGCTCCAGCAATGTTAGCTTCATATTAGTAATTTAGAAATTGCTCGTCCGGAGCCAGAGTGGGACAATTGTACTTGCATAGCCTTAGTTTGGGAGCACTCGAGGAGCTACTCTTGGAGGTGGTGGTAGGGGGTCTGGAATATTTTCAAATGCATTGGCATGACAGCCTCTCCGTTGTGCTTGTGGTACAAGAGGTACCTCATCCTCTCCATTATCATCTACCTCCTCCCCTGCAATCACATTTCCAAGAGGGTCATTGTTGTTTGCTACCATTTTCATACTTGAAGTTGTGACACTCACAAATTAGTAACGCAGAAGTAAAGAATAAGAATACAAAAAACTATTTATATAGATAGCCAAAATTGTTAGCTCCCTAGCACGATGCCAAAAAGTGATCGAGTCCAACCCTGTACTACTAGTGAGTAGTAAGAGAGGTCGAAGCATATTTTACCCGATCAGGTTGGGATCGATTTCCTCATGGAGCTAGATATTGGAGTCGAGTTCCTATCTAAAGTCAATTTGTGTATTTTTTCCTAATTTCACTTCTAAACATTTTTGGTTTTTGAATTTAATTCTAATTTGATAATACTACAATGCTGAATTAGACCAAGTAAAGCTATGGTTAAACTATTGAAAGTTGTTCAACTGGATAAAAGGCACTAGGGTAGTGACTTTCTCCTAGGTGGTCAATTGACGAATTCTTGAGTCTAAAGCTAGATTGTCATATTTGGAGAGTATGATATAACCATTGCATGATTCTATTCACTATATACCTCTCGGTAGCTCAAGTGATTTTGCCCGAATTGACTTTCTCAAGACTAATTGGGTATGTAAATTTGTGCAAGCAATCAAGGTCCAAGTCGCGTATTACTTTCTCTAGGTTTAACCATTTAATTGGGGCTATCAATCTCTTGAATATGCCCCAATTCCTTGTTGGACCAATTTCATGGACTTAGGCTCTCTTTCTCAAGAAGAGCCAAAGTTTACTAGGCATAAACCAGTATTTGCAACCACTAATTCAACATTAAAACCCTAAATTAGCTCAAACACCAAACACCCATAGATAATCAAGCATCAAAACACAAGACTCGTCAATTACTCACACCAGGGTTCGGTTACAACCCTAGATGATGGGTCTAGATACTTATAATTGTAGATGAAAACAAAGAAATAGATGAAGATAAACACATATAATTAAATTACTAACTAAAACTTGAAGATTCAATGGTAAAACTATTGTAAAATTACTCCAAATGGCAAGAAAACCCATTCACGAGTGTAGCTCGGCTGTAGAATCTAACTCATACCCTGAAAATGAAAAAAAAAACTATTTATACTAGGCGAAAAATACACCTACGAGGCTAGTGCGGATCGCATAAAATCGAGTGCAGCCGTACTAAGGCTCTTGGCTTAAAAATCTCGCTCTCTGAACATGGTAACCGCGGACTATACAAAATACACCGCAGCCATGGTGGCTCTTGTTACGGTCTGCACAAAATGGAACGTGGACCACATTGGTAATAATCCTCCCATTTGACAACTCTCCGAAGTTAAGCTTTGTGGCCCGCATAGAACCGGGTGGAATTGAGCACTCACTTATTCTCTTCACTACGGGCCGCATAGAATGGAGTGTGGCCGCATTGATTTTCTGCCTGAGATGAGTACTCTCTTAACCTCTTCCTTGTGGACTGCATAGAATCGTGTGCGACTGCATTGGCCCTGTTTGACTAAGCTTGGTCTTGTCTTGGTACTTGTGCAAGTTTCATTCCTTTATGAGCTAGGTTTTTGACACTTTGTCACATTGATGATAAAACATGTAATCAAGTACAACTTGTGAGCCTTTGGGACTATTTTGTAAACATTTCTAATAAAAAATTAAGCAAGAAAGAGTGTAAAATGCATCATAATCCCTAGTTAACAGTCAACATTTTGGGTAATCGACTTCAAATCCAGATTTGAAGATTCCAATAGGTTCATATGATGATTTCGGACTTGGGCATACATCTAGATAGGGGTTTGGATGATCCATGAGCGTTTTGGTGCCTAATAGTGAAAGTTGATTCCTTAAGAATTTTGAAGTTCTTAAATGTTTAGTTTGGAGTGGGTTTTTGTGTTATCGAAGTTTGAACGTAGTTCCAAGACCGGGAATAGTTCTGTATTTTCATTTAAGTATTGCACCCAAACTTTGAGTCAATCTGAGTAGTATAAGTATGTTTCATTGCATTGGAAGTAATTTGAAGAACTTGAAATTCATAAGTTTGATTCAATTGGTTTTAGTGGGTGATTATTATATTTAGTGTTGTTTCGAGCATTCTAAGGGCTCGGGAGGGGATCGGGGCCCCGAGCATCTATCAGACGGGGCTCGAAGGAAGTTGGAAAAATTGGAGAAGCGCTGAAGCTCCATATATCTGTCATAACTGCACCTGCAGTTGGTCAGTGTAGCTACGTCCAACCCATCACAGAAGCGGCCAAGGGGGAGGAGCCCGGGAATTGATGATGCGGCTCCTTCTCTATGGAAGTGGCTATGCAGGAGTGGCCCAAAGATCGCGGAAGCTATCTGTGACGACCCAAAGGGTCATCATCTGTTTTCCTCATCTGTTTCGCGCTTCTGAGGCTTTGAAAATCATATTTTATAATTCCTCAATTTACGTGCATAGTCCGGGCACGTAGCCAAAATTTTTTTGTATTAGAATATGTGAATTCTATAGAAACTTTAAAGAATTTTGATATTAATATTGATATAGTTTACTTCGGTCAACATTTTTGGTAAACAGACCCGGACCCGAGATCGGACGGCCCAGGAAAGTTTGTAGGAAAATATGGGACTCAGGCATGTGTCCGGAGTCGAATTCCAAAGCCTAGAGCCCAGGATATGAATTTTCTGAAATTATTAAGGAAAATAGAAATAAAAATTTATTAAAAGACCATGGTATCGGGCTCGTATTTTGGTTCCGAGGGCCGGTACAAGTCTTATATATTATTTAAGTACTACCTGCAAAGTTTGATGGAAATTGAACGTTGTTTGACGTGTTTTGAACCATGAGTTCCAAATTTGAAAGTTTATGAGGTTTAAAACAAGAAATCATGAATTTGAGGCTTAATTCTATGAAAACGATATTATATTGGCGATTTGATCGCGCGGGCAAGTTCGTGGTATGTTTTTGAGGTTGTGTGCATGTTTGGTTTGGAGATCGAGGGCTCGGGTGAAGATTTGATAGGCCGTGAGAGCAAATTTTGAAAATGAACATAGGTGGTATTTTTCCCCAGCTGATATCTTCGCAATTGCGAAGAATCACTCGCAATTGCGAGAAGTCCCAAAATAGCCTGAGCTCGCAAATGCGAGCAAAATCTTCGCAAATGCGAAGAGGCCCAGAATTTCCCTTGGTTTGCAATTACGAACAAATACTCGCAAATGCGAGGTTGCCCTGAATTTCCCTTGGTTCGCATTTGCGAACAAGTACTCGCAAATGTGTGGTTGCCCTGTATTTCCCTTGGTTCGCAAATGCGAACAAATACTCGCAAATGCGATGCCCGCAGCCTAGGAACTGTTGTGTTTGCAATTAAGAACATATGTTCGCAATTCCCATAACTGCAGCTGTGCAATTTTATACTTAAACGATTATAAACCCCTTTATCACCATTCTTTCAAAACCCAAAACCCCATAGGCGATTTCTCAAGAGAAATATCACTCTAAATCATTTGTAAGTCGATTTTCACTCAACTCTTTCAATTTCCAACATCATTAATTATGTTTTCCATGAGAAATCAAAAGTTTTTATGGTTGAAATTGTTGTTTTTGGGTAGAACCTAGTTTTTTCATAAGTTGGATAGTTGGACCTCGATTTGAGGTCCGATTTCGAAACAAATCATAGAATTGAACTCGTGAGGGAATGGGTAATCGGATTTTGGTCTGAACCCCAAGTTTCGACCACTTGAGCCCAGGGGCATTTTGGGAAATTTTGAGTAAAACTTTAAGAAAACCATTTTTATGCATCCAAACCAATTTATATGCTATTTATTAAAGTAATTGAACCAATTGTGATAAGATTCGAGCGAGTTTAAGGTTGAGTTATGAGGTAAAGCGATAGTTGAAGGTTAATTGGACTTCAAGGCTTTGAGGTAAGTGTTTGATCTATCCTAGCTTGAGGGAATATGATTGAGTGTAATAAGTTGCTAATTGCTATGTGATCGAATGCGGTGTATAGACGTGGTGACAAGCATCTATACACTGGAGTCTAGCATGATCGTGAGTCATTTGTTGATACATGTTGTGAGGTAACATGGAATTTTCCTAAGTCATATTCTTGAGCCCTTACCAGGTTGTGAAGGTTGATTTTTATTTCCCTTACCGGGACTTGGTTATGTTGTTGATGTTCTTCCCTTGCCGGCATATTGTTATGATCGTTGTTACTCCCTTTCTAGGATGGTATATGTTACTTATTTCATTCTTTAGCCCGTTGACTGTGACTGTTATTTGGGTGAGGAAGAGTGATAATGCATGAAGGGTGATGTCGTGCCATTTTTGAATTATGTTTGCACGAAGGATCATTCCATGCCTTGTTTTACTATTTATGCACGAAGGAATATTTCGTGCCATTGTTACTTGAGTCATGCACGAACGATCATTCTGTGCCATGTTTATTGTTTATGCACGAAGGAACATTCCGTGCCATTGTTGTTTAAATCAAGCACGAAGGATCATGCCGTGCCGTGAATATGAGGATGAAAGTAAAAGCACGGAGGGTGATGCCTTGCACTTTTATTTGCTTATTTGGTGAGGACGAGAGTAAAAGCACGAAGGGTGATGCCGTGCAACCATTCAATTTCTTTTTTTTTGTGATAACTATTTTTGCTACACTCTGTTTTTACCTTACTGATTAATTATGTATTTTCGATTGTGCTCCCCCAGCATGTTCCCTCCTTTATTATTTGTGTTGCTTAATATCTCTATTATTCTGTGGTATATACATATATAAAACTGCACAGGTTTATTTGAGTGTCTGGTCCTAGGCTTGTCACTACTTCGTCGGGATAGGCCAGGCACTTACAACCACATGGGGTCGCATTGTGCTGATACTACACTTCTATGCGTTTTTGCACAGGTCCAGGTTTTGAGCAGGAGCAGCAGCAGTAGTATGCTAGCAGGATTATCGTACTTCTGAGACTGAGGTAGCTTGCAGGCGTCCGTAGGCCTGAAATCTCCTCTATTTGCTTTTATTATTGCTGTGGTCTCATTGTTTCGAGACAGCCGATTATTATTTATTTCTTTCAGACCATTATATGTAGTTATTCCTTAGTAGTTCGTGAGTTTGTGACTACACATCTTGGGTAGAGGATTTATTGTCGAGTATTTCACACTATTATTCGGTTTTTATTTAAAAGACTTCTGCATTTAAAGTTATTAGTATTATTCTTGCTATTAAATATGAGAACAGGATAGTTGTGTATATGAAAAGTTGGTGAGTAAATTGGCTTGCCTAGCTACCATGAGTAGGCACCATCACGATCCCGATAGTGGGGGAATCCGGGTCGTGACAAGTTGGTATCAGAGCTCTAGGTTACATAGATCTCACAACTCATGAACAAGCTTAGTAGAGTCTGAGGGGTAGGTACAGAGACGTCTGTACTTGTCCCCCAGAGTTTATTAAGTTAGGAAAAGTCTCTCATTTGTTCCTTCTTGTCATGTGATTTGTTCCTCAAGTACTGATTGATTTCTACTCTGTCCTTTCATAGATGGTGAGAACATGCGCATCTTCATCTGCTGATCAGTAGCCTGAGCCCCAAGCAGCTCCCGCGAGGGGCAGGGGCCGAGGCCGTGTCGGAGGCCGTGGTAGGGGCAGAGCTCAGCCCCAACCGGCGGTTCCGGAGGTGGAGCCTTATGTTGAGATTGGTGAGGAGTTTCCAGCCCTAGCAGCTCCAGTAGACCCAGCTCAGGTCCCAGGAGAGGTCTTATTTACCCCAGATCTTAAGGACGCTCTAGTCCGAATAGCGGGTTTTATGGACAGTGTCGCCAGAGCAGGCTTGCTACTAGTTGCACCAGCCACTTCTCAGGCTGGAAGAGTGGTTCAGACTCCTATTACACGTACTTCGAAGCTAGTAGCTCCCCAGGCTCAGGCACCAGTAGTTCAGCCAGCAGTGGCCACTCAGACAAACACTACAGCTCAGGCCGGAGATGGAGCGGCCTTGACTTATGATGCTCTTTGGAGACTTGATCGGTTCTCCAAGCTTTTGACCACCACTTTCAGCGGTTCCCCATCAGAGGATCCCCAGGAGTTGTTATTCAGTTGCCATAAGATTTTCAGAACTATGGGAATAGTGGAATCGAACGGGGTTGATTGTTGCACTTTCAGGCTTGCAGGATCCGCCATGACTTGGTGGAGAGATTTCTGTTTGACTCGACCAGCATGGTCCCTAGCTTTAACATGGGACCATTTTGCGTAGTTATTTTTGGAGAAGTTTCTCCCTGTTACCCAGCGAGAGGAACTTCGGAGGCAGTTTGAGCACCTCTAGCAAGGTTTTATGACTGTTATCCAATGTGAGACGAGGTATGTGGATCTGGCACGTCATGCAGTATATGATACTTCCCTCAGATCGGGAGAGGGTCCTCAGGTTTATAGATGGGCTAAATCAGCCGATCCGACTTCAGATGGCTATGGGAGTTTGGAGTGACATATCTTTTCAAGAGGTGACTAATGCAGCTTGTAGGGTTGAGATGGATCTTGCTCGGGGAGGTAGTCATGCTTCAGACAAGAGGCCTCGTCATTCTGGCAGATTTAGTGGTGCCTCATTTGGAGGCAGGGATTCTTATGATAGGTGAAAGTCTTTCAGGCCTTTTCAGTCAGCTCTCCAAGTTTCGCAGGGTGGTTCAGGTGATCGTGGGTTTCGTGAGCGGTATTAAAATCAGCATCCCATCAGTGCTCAGCCTCTTTAGAGTGTTTGTGGGGGACTTTCAGGTCGTCAGGGTCAGCAGTCCCAGCAGCCAAAGTGTTGTTACGGTTGTGGTGAACCAGGTCATCTTGTCAGGTTTGCCCTCGAGCAGCGGGCAACACTCAGTAGCGGGGTCCTCGCCCCATGATTCAGGCCCTAGCTGACCCACGACATGCCCAGCTAGCCAGGGGATAGGGTAGAGATCGTAGAGATGGAGACTATCCTGCCAGAGGTAGAGGTTATCCAGTGGATGACCGTCTCAGAGACATAGTTCATAGGGGTGGTGCCGATCCCCGATTTTATGCCTTACCAGCTAGGCCAGAGGCAGAGGCATCAGATGCTGTTATTACAGGTACCATTCTGGTTTGTGATAGAGGTGCTTCAGTATTATTAGACACTGGGTCCACATATTCAGGCCTTAGCCAATTGGTTCGTGAGATTAGATATTTCTGAGCCTAACAGGGTGTTAGCCTGCACGGTCGCTCATTTTTCTCTATTGGAGCGTATCCGTTAGAGGAAGTTCGATGATCCTTATTTGCATTAGCTGAGCGATACTGTGCAGTGGGGAGATGTTACGAAGGTAACATTAGATGATGACGGAGTATTGAGATTGCAGGGGCGAGTTTGTGTGCCCAACATTGAGGGGATTCGAGAGTTGATCTTAGCGGAGGCCCAGAGTTCGCGGTATTCTATTCACCCGGGCGTCGTGAAGATGTATCAGGACTTGCGGCAGCACTATTGGTGGTGTAGGATGAAGAAGGACATTGTCGCGTATGTCGCTCGGTGTCTAAACTGTCAGCAGGTTAAATATGAGCACCTGAGGCCTGGTGGTGTGTTCCAAAGAATTGACATTCCCGAGTGGAAATGGGAGCGAATTACAATTGACTTCGTTACTAGACTTCCTTTGACTCGTAGGAAATTTGATGCTATTTGTGTCATTGTTTATAGGCTGACAAAGTCAGCACACTTCATTCCAGTATCAATCTCCTACTTATCTGAGAAGTTAGCAGAGATTTACATAAGGGAGATTGTTCGCCTTCATGGTGTACCAATGTCTATTATCTCAGATTGGGGTATGCAGTTTACTTCGCATTTCTGGAGAACGGTCCAGCAGGAGTTAGGCACCCAGGTTCAGTTGAGTACATCATTTCATCCTTAGACGGACGGTCAGTCCGAGAGAACTATTCAAATCCTAGAGGACATGCTCCGAGCTTGTGTCATTGATTTTGGGGGCTCGTGGGACTAGTTTTTGCCATTAGCATAGTTCGCCTACAACAATAGCTACCAGTATAGCATTCAGATGGCTCCGTATGAGGCATTTTATGGTAGGCGATGTCGGTCTCCAGTCGGATGGTTTGAGCCAGGAGAGGCTCGGTTGCTGGGTACAGACCTAGTTCCGGAGGCCTTAGATAAGATCAAGACTATCCAAGAGAGGTTGTGCTCAGTTCAGTCCAGACATAAGAGTTATGCAGACTGTATGGTCCGAGATATGGATTGGTTGGTGAGTAGGTATTGCTCCGGGTGTCGCCTATTGATTCACGTCCATGCAACGGTCGTAGTCAATATAACTTGGTCCAATAAGTCCAAGATCGATCCCACAGAGAATTAACCTACCAATTGCAACTATCACAACCCCAAAATTACTTGTGAATCAAGTTCCCAAACTTTGAATATATATTTGTGTGAATTTCGAACCACTACTTTGCAATAATTAAGAATGCTTAAAAGAAAGAATTGAGTATAGAGTAAAAAGAATATTATGAGAAGGACTAAGGTATTAATTTCCCCTATTGATGGAATCCCTTATCGTTATGCTCATACAAATTGTTAATATATTCTATCAATCATGAACGCTATGTGTATCGTAACCCTCTCCCGAGCAATTACAATAATTTACTAGTGCACTCTCCCGAGCTACCCTAGCTAGCTTTAATTTGAATAGTTCACTTAGATTGCACCCAAGACTTCGTTATTCCTAACCTCGTCTTTACGCCTAAAGTTATAGATTCCTCCAATAACCTAGGTGTGGTGTTTATAAACAATATACCTAAATATGCACTCTTTTCCAAGTTATGCACACTAAATAGGCACCGCTAATTAGGAGCTCTATCAATTAACTACAATAAGAATGAAGTTGAACAAATAGAAATCTAAGTCACAATTTGTAATCACATAAACGATAAGTTCATCACCCAATAGGTTCCATCAAAACCTTAGAAAAGAATTTAGCTACTCATGCTTGAAGAAACAAGAATAATAATTGAAATCATAAACAAATAATTGATATAAAATAAAAGAAAGAGTTTGAGAGGATTCTCTCTTACTAAAAATCTTGCCAAAGTAATGAAATAAAGTTAACATGCCTCTATGGGGCAAACTAGGAGTTTATATAGAGGTTTTAGGGCTGAAAAAACTAATTTTGAGTACAATTAGGACTGCTGCTACGGCGACTTCCGCGGTTCGTTCGCGGCCGCGGACGGATCGCGAACAGTAAACTTCAGAGAGCCTGTTTTTCCGCTGTTCATCCGCGGTCGCGAATGAAATGCGATTGTTCACCCTGTTCCGTTGTGAATTTGAACAACCTCAAAACGGGAAAGTTGTAGTCCTTTGAGTTAGCTTTCCAACCATATATTATGGAGCCAAAATGGAGTTATGAGCGAACAGTTATGTCCAATTTACTAGACAGTGCACAATATGCCTCATCCATTCTTCGTTTGTACTACACTTATCAAATTTGACCCCCGAACTCGATCCCGGCTTAATTCATTGAGCTTTTACTCAGACTTCAAAGCTCCAAATCACTTAAATTCATTCCATAACATCGATATAGCTCGGAATCACACCTTCCCAGGCTACTTTCAACATAAGTTCTTGACTTGTACCATATTTTGGCCCTTTTCACCATCTTTTGACTCCAAAACTTGCTCTTTTAGTATTCATTAGCTCAAGTGTACCTATAACACACTAAGAACACTAATAAAAGCATTTTGTCATCATAAATAATATCAAAACAACAATAAAGCGTGATTATTTAAGCCATAAATATAGTCAAATTCACCTATTATCACCTATGAAGGGTGTGATGAGATTTAGAAAGAATGGAAAGCTCAGCCCTAGGTATATTGGCCCATTTGAGATTCTGGATCGAGTGGGAGAGGTGGCTTATAGACTTGCACTGCCACCTAGCTTATCAACCATGCATCCAGTTTTTCATGTATCTATGCTTCGGAGATACCACGACAATCGTACACATGTGTTAGACTTCAGTACTGTCCAATTGGACAAGGATCTATCTTACGAGGAGGAGCCGGTGGCTATTCTAGACCGGTAGGTTCGACAGTTGAGGTCGAAGAGTTTCCCTTCCGTGCGTGTCCAGTGGAGAGGTCAACCTCCTGAGGCATCGACCTGGGAGTCCGAGTCTGATATGCGGAGCCGTAACACACATTTGTTCCCCGACTCAGGTACTTCCTTCTCTTGTCTGTTCAAGGACAAACGGTTGTTTCAGAGGTGGAGGATGTGCCGACCCAAAGGGCCATCACCTGTTTTCCTCATCTGTTCCGCGCTTCCGAGGCCTTGAAAACCTTATTTTATATTGCCTCGATTTACGTGCGTTGTCCGGGCACGTAGCTGGAAATTTTTTGTGCTAGAATATGTGAATTCTATGGAAAATTTGAAGAATTTTGATATTAATATTGATATAGTTGACTTCGGTCAACATTTTTGGTAAACAGATCTAGACCCGAGATCAGACGGCCATGAAAGGTCCGTTGGAAAATATGGGACTCGGGCATGTATCCGGAGTCGAATTCCGAGGCATAGAGCCCGACATATGAATTTTTCTGTTAAATTATTTTTCTGAAATTATTAAGGAAAATAGAAATGAAAATTTATTAAAGACAATGTAAAGGCTCGTATTTTGGTTCCGACACCCGGTACAAGTCTTATACATTATTTAAGTACTTCCTGCAAAGTTTGACAAAAATTGAACGTCGTTTGACGTGTTTTGAACCATGAGTTCCAAATTTGAAAGTTTATGAAGTTTAAAAGAAGAAATCATGAATTTGAGGCTTAATTCATTGAAAACGGTGTTATATTGGTGATTTGATCGCGCGAGCGAGTTTGTGGTATGTTTTTGCGGTTGTGTGCATGTTTGGTTTGGAGCCTGAGGGCTCGGGTGAAGATTTGATAGGCCGTGAGAGCAAATTTTGAAAATGAACACTGCTGGTATTTTTCCCAAGCTGATATCTTCGCAATTGCGAAGAATCACTCTCAATTACGAGAAGTCCCAAAATAGCCTGAGCTCGCAAATGCGAGCAAAATCTTCGCAAATGCGAAGTTGCCCAGAATTTCCTTTGGTTCGCAATTGCGAACAAATACTCGCAAATGTGAGGTTTCCCTGAATTTCCCTTGGTTCGCAATTGCGAACAAATACTCGTAAATGCGAGGTTGCCCTGAATTTCCCTTGGTTCGCAATTGCGAACAAATACTCGCAAATGTGGTGCCCGCAGCCCAGGAACTGATGTGTTTGCAATTGCGAACATATGTTCGCAATTCCTATAACCACAGCTGTTCAATTTTATACTTAAATGATTTTAAACCCCTTTTTCACCATTCTTTCAAAACCCAAAACCCCATAGGCGATTTTTCAAGAGCAATATCACTCCAAATCTCTTGTAAGTCGATTTTGACTTAACTCTTTCAATTCCTAACATCATTAAACATGTTTTCCATGAGAAATAAAAGGTTTTTATGGTTGAAATTGTTGTTTTTGGGTAGAACCTAGGTTTTTCATAAATTGGGGAGTTGGACCTCAATTTGAGGTCCGATTTCGAAACAAATCATACAATTGAACTCGTGAGGGAATGGGTAACTGGATTTTGGTCCGAACCCCGAGTTTTGACCACGTTGGCCCGGGGGCGTTTTGCAAAAGTTTGAGTAAAACTTTAAGAAAACCATTTTTATGCATCCTAACCAATTTATATAGTATTTATTAAAGTAATTGAACGAATTGTGATTAGATTCGAGCGAGTTGAAGGTTGAGTTACGAGGTAAAGCGATAGTTGAAGGTTAATTGGACTTCAAGGCTTTGAGGTAAGTATTTTATATATCCTAGCTTGAGGGAATAGGATTGAGTATAATAAGTTGCTAATTGCTATGCGATCGAGTGCGGTGTATAGGCGTGGTGACAAGCATCTATACACCGGAGCCTAGCATGACCGTGAGTCGTTTGTTGATACATGTTCTGAGCTAACATGGAATTTTCCTAAGTCATATTCTTGAGCCCTTACCAGGTTGTGAAGGTTGATTTTTATTTCCCTTACCGGGACTTGGTTATGTTGTTGATGTTCTTCCCTTGCAGGGATATTGTTATGACCGTTGTTACTCCCTTGCCGGGATGGTATATGTTACTTGTTTCAGTCTTTTCCCCATTGACTGTGACTGTTATTTGGGTGAGGAAGAGTGATAATGCACGGAGGGTGATGCCGTGCCATTTTTGAATTATGTTCGCACGAAGGATCATTCCGTGCCTTGTTTTACTATTTATGTACGAAAGAACATTCTATGTCGTTGTTACTTGAATTATGCATGAAGGATCATTCCGTGCCATGTTTATTGTTTATGCACGAAGGAACATTCCGTGCCATTGTTGTTTAAATCAAGCACGAAGGATCATGCCGTGCCGTGAATGTGAGGACGAGAGTAAAAACACGAAGGGTGATGCCGTGCACTTTTATTTGCTTATTTGGTAAGGACGAGAGTAAAAGCACGAAGGGTGATGCCGTGCAACTATTCAATTTCTTGTTTTGTGATAACTATTTTTGCTACACTTTGTTTTAACCTTACTGATTAATTATGTATTTCCGATTGTGCTCCCCTAGCATGTTCCCTCCTTTGTTATTTGTGTTGCTCAATATCTCTGTTATTCTGTGGTACATACATATATAGAACTGCACAGGTTTATGTGAGTGTCTGGTCCTAGGCTTGTCTCTACTTCACCGTCATAGGCCAGACACTTATCAGCACATAGGTCGGATTGTGTTGATACTACACTTTTGTGCTTGTTTGCACATGTCCAGGTTTTAAGCAGGAGTTGCAGCAGTAGTACGCTAGCGGGATTATCGTACTTTCAAGACTGAGGTAGCTTGCAGGCGTCCACAGGCCCATCATTTCCTATATTTGCTTTTATTATTGCTGTGGTCTCATTGTTTCGAGACAATGGTTATTATTTATTTCTTTCGGACCATTATGTGTAGTTATTCCTTAGTAGTTCGTGAGTTTGTGACTCCACATCTTGTGTAGAGGATTTTGTGACGACCCAAAGGGTCATCACTTGTTTTATTAATCATTTCGAGCTTCTGAGGTCTTGAAAACCTCATTTATAGTTGCCTCAATTTGCGTGCGCAGTCCAGGCGCAAAGCTGGAAATTGTTTTTATGTTGAAACATATGAAATATGTAAAAAATTTGAAGAATTTTGATATTAATATTGATATAGTTGACTTTGGTCAACATTTTTGGTAAGCGGACCCGGACCCATTATTTGACGGTCCTAGAAAATTCGTAGAAAAATATGGAACTTGGGCGTGTGCCCGGAATTGAAATCCAAGGTCTAGAACCCTAGTAAAAGAATTTTTCTGTTAAATTGTTTTCTGTAAATGTTTAAGGAAAATGAAACTGAAAGTTGATTAAAAAGTAGTGATATCGGGCTCGTATTTTGGTTCCGATGCTCGGTACAGGTCATATATGTTGGTTAAGTGCTTCCTGTAAAGTTTGGTTGAAAACGGACGTCGTTTGACGTGCTTCAGCCTTAAATTTGAAATTTTGAAAGTTATGAAATTTTGAAAGAATTCTTGAGTTTTCAGGCTCAATTCATTGATTTTGATGTTATTTTGGTGATTTGATCGCGCGAGCAAGTTCTTATGATGTTTTTGAGTCAGTGTACATAAATGGTTTGAATTCCCGAGGGCTCAGGTGAGTTTCGGATAGGCATCGGGATGATTTTGAACTTAAGAAAATTGCAGAAAATCTGCAACAGGAAATCCTTCATCGCGTTCGCGTCCAGGTGGTCGTGTTCGCGATGGCCAACCTCTTTTCTTTAACGTGTTCGCATCCAGGTGGTCGCGTTCGTGATGGCCAAATAGATTCTTCATCGCGATCGCGGATAGCTCCTCGTGATCGCGTAGTATAAAATTTGAAGCCAGCCCTTTTCTCTTCGCGTTCGCGTGGATGTGCCCGCGTTCGCGCAGGCCAAAATTTAAGCCCCAGAATTTCCTCTTCGCGTTCGCGACTAGCCCCACGCGAACACGATGTGTAACATTTTTTCTTCATTGCGAACGCAACCGGGGTGTCGCGATTGCGATGAAAAAATTTATGCTCAGTGAATTTAAGTCTGAAAACATAACATAAACGGGATAAAAATCCCATTTGTGTTCTACTCTTTTCTCCACAGCTCCTTGGGTGATTTTTGAGCAATTCTTCGTCAAACTTCTTGGGTAAGTGATTCTTGACTCGTTTTCCTCATTTTCCATCAATATTATTTGAATTCCTAAGAACTAGTGATTCTTCGTCAAACTTCTTCGTCAAACAGCTCCCGGGGTCGATTTTTACTATTCCGGGCAGAATGTCGTAAAAATCATATCTAGCTATATGAACTAGTTTGTTAAGTAGAATTGATGATACTAAATCAAATGTGTATAGATGCGGTTGGATTTGAGCCAAATTTGAAAGGAAAAGGCATTGCCACGGATTGAATTATTCGTAAACATTCGAGGTAAGTGTTTGTTCTATCCTAGCTTGAGGGAATAGGAATTGAGTTTATGTGTAAATTGTAATATGTGGAGTCCGACGTATAGGCATGGTGACGAGTATCTATACGTTGGGGGTCGAGCATGATCGTGAGTCTTAAAAATGGATTAAATTCTTATTAATCCTAAGTGATTATGTGAAGGGAAATTATTATATGTTTTATACCGGTAAAATACATATAGATTATTGAATAAAGAGTTATTGGTATTACACCGGTAACAGAGGTAAAATGTTGATTCATTATCATTTATTTTATACCGGTAAAGTTCATATAAATTGTTGATTAAGAGTTATTGGTATTATACCGTAACGGGGATGTATCGTTGATTTACTGTCATTTATTAGTTTTACACCGGTAATATAAATATTGTAGAAGTGAAGATTATTGGTTTAATACTAGTAATACTTTTATACATTCACTTTTGATCAGAGATTATTGGCTTATTGCCGGTAATATATATTAAAGAATTGGGATCGTGTGGCGCGCCGACCACTTATATATTAAAGAATTGGGATCGTGTGGCACGCGGACCACAAAGTGATTTGAATCTTGGCATTGGCCATAGTTGCCGGTAGCCTATTGATACATTTGGGAGCGGGTGGTAAGCCTACCACAAGATATGAAAAGCCTATTGACACATTTGGGAGCGGGTGGTACGCCTACCACAAGATATAAAAAGTCTATTGATACATTTGGGAGCAGGTGGTACGCCTACCACAAGATATAAAAAGCCTATGGTTACGTTTGGGAGCGGGTGGTACGCCTACCGCAAGATATGAAATGAAAAATGAATTGAGACATGAAAGTAAGATTTGTTCCGTTGATCAGATTACTCCGGATATTGTGAGTTAGTGACTGTTATTTCAGAGCATATTTTTTCTTATAAACGTTCGATAACATTTTATGCTTGTTTTATATATATATATATATATATATATATATATATATATATATATATATATATATATATATATATATATATATATCTCAATTGTACAGGTTTATGTGGGTGACTGGTCTGAGTCTCGTTACTACTTCGCCGGGATAGGCCAGGCACTTACCAGCACATGGGGTCGGTTGTGTTGATACTACACTCTGCGCTCTTTTTGCGCAGATACAGGTTATGGACAGCAGCAACGGCAATAGCACGATTGTGGATATTATGACTATTGAGACTACGAGGTAGCCTTGCAGGCGTCCGCAGGACCAGTTGTCTCTTCTATCTATGTACTTTATTCTGTTATCTCATGTATTCGGGATAAACAGCTTATATTTCTTTCAGACAATTATGTGTATTATTCTTAGACGTTCGTGAGTATTGTGACACCAGTCTTGGGTAGTTTATCATGTTTGGGTTTTCTGTATCATATTGGATAAAAATTGACTAAGTCTTCCGCTAAGTTTAATTATTTCGCTGTAATTATATGATTTTATTTAAAGTCTTATGAAGAGAGTATTAACTAATGAAAAATCTAAGTAATAGTTGGCTTGCCTAGCTTCCACTAGTAGGCGCCATCATGACTCCCGATGGTGGGAAATCCGGGTCGTGACAAGTTGGTATCGGAGCACTAGGTTGCACAGGTCTCATAACTCACGAACAACCTTAGTAGAGTCTGAGGGATCAGTACGGATACGTCTGCATTTATCCCTTAGAGTCTACAGAGTTAGGAAAATTTTCACCTTCATTCTCTCCTATCGTGCGAAATTGTTCTTCAAATGTTAAGTTGAATTTCTACTCTTATCTTCCCATGAATGGCGAAGTCATGTACAGCTTCTTTAGCCGGACAATGGCACAGGCTAGTGATAGATCAATGATGCCTTCAGAAGTTTTACGGAGTTTTGAATAATTTTCACCGAACTCTTCGCTATCTCCTTCTGGTGCATCTTTTGAGAACCTAAGGGAATTTATGGACCATTGCTATGAGATATTGCAGAACGCGGGAATAGTCGAAAGCGAGATGGTTGATTCAACTGTGTTTGGGGTGACGAGTGAAGTAGTGGAAACATAATGTATTTACTAATGGTTTTGTTTTCAACGGACCTTGATGTCTGGTTGATTTATTTGAAGTTGTGAAGGACAATTATATTGGACTATCAAATGTTGTGACTTTGACTTATAGCCAAAAAGGGGGGATTCCACCATTAGTGAATGGACCGTATGGCCATGTGATATGTCAGTTTTGGCTTGGAAGGTATATATATGATATGGAAAGGTTCCCCAAATAAATTATGCATATTTGAGGCTTAGTACTCTGCAGGAGTAAGAATCGGCCCAAAGAATAACAAAGAGTATATGAGCAAATAGGATAGTTCAACAATGTCAAGCTGACATAGCAAAAGAGGTAATTGGTCGTCAATGTTTGTGACAAGCCTATGAAGAGGGCAGACTCGCCAATGCGACATTACCTACTCAACCCTATTTTTAGAAATGTTTTGGAAGAGTTTACCTCCCTGACTCTTTGAAAGGTGTGGTATGTATGATCTGAACAATCATGTTTGGTTATTATGACAGTGTCCGAATATGTCGACATGTCCAATAAGTTAGCTGAGCCTCAAAGGTATTTTTGTGAATGTGGCAGATTGGAGAAATATAATTTACGAAGGCACTCAAGATACGTGCCCCGTTGCAGGCAATACTCAGCTTACATGACCAGCTAGAATTAGGGGTCAGGATGTTAGAGGCGGAGGTGAGACTCCTAGAGGTGGAGACCCAGTTGTTGACATAATTTTTATGGTGTGACTGAGGTCACTACACTAGATGGTGTTATCACATGTAAATTATTAATTATTACAATGGAAATTGATGTAATTCCTGAAATAACTATTTTCAGTGAGTAAATTGTATACCCTGTCGGTATGAGGGTTCTTTTATGCCGTGATACTCTTTGACGGACAATAGTTGAAAAGAAGAAAGAAAGGAAATGAAAAACATCAGTGGCACAATGTGCAAATAATTGTGATTTAGAGCGGAGGATGAGATCCTCAAAATTTTTGTATAGCGTGAAAATATTTGTTTTAAAAACCGAGCTGCAAGCCGCGGTGAATATTATATGATGACAAGGTCCTGGTGGTGAAACGTTTGTGTTTAAAGTTTTCCCTTTCTGGAAATAAAAATCTAGCATAATATCCTAAATTTGAGCCATGCCTGTTAGGATTATTTGAGAATCTTCGCATAGTTTCTATTCATATTTAGCCATTTCTATCTTGTGATTGTTGAGTTCTAGACTTTGAGACGAACACCAGGTCAAGATAAATATAACTCATTAAATCGGGAAAGTAATCATGAGGTTTTCATACCTCATTGTGAGTAAAGTGGGTGTTTTAGAATAAGATATTTGATAACAGGGTTAATTGACAATGTTGTAAATTAAGAACAACTCTTATGGCCTTGACTTCAGAGTCATGGATATATGCATACGTATGAGATGTTCGTGCCTTATTTAGACTTGTTCGTTGTAGTCTTCATTGTTTCCATATTGACCTACTCCTGCAGTCAGGAGGAGCATGTGCAACATCTCAAAGTGACTTTGCAGACTCTGAATGATAGCCAACTATATGCAAAATTTTCGAAGTGTGAATTTTGGCTAAGTTTAGTTGCATTCCTAGGTCATATTGTGATGGCAGCAGGTATTCAGGTTGATCCGAAGAAGATTGAGGCAGTCAAGAACTAGCCTAGACCGACATCAGCCACAGAGATTCGGAGTTTCTTGGGATTAGCGGGTTATTATCGGCGATTCGTGGAGGGGTTTTCATCTATTGCAACCCTATTGACCAGATTGACCCAGAAAGGGTGTTCAATTTGAATGGTCCGATGAATGTGAGGCGAGCTTTCAAAAGCTCAAGACAACCTTGACCACAGCACCGGTATTGGTTTTACCCACAGGTACGGGACCTTATATTGTTTATTGTGATGCTTCTCGTATTGGGCTTGGTGCAGTGTTAATGCAGGATGGCAAGGTTATAGCCTATGCTTCGGGGTAGCTGAAGATTCATGAAAAGAACTATCCAGTGCATGATCTAGAATTGGCGGCGATTATTCATGCGTTGAAGATCTGGAGGCATTATTTGTGTGGTGTAGCATGTGAAGTATACACCGATCATAAGAGTCTTCAGTATTTGTTTAAACAAAAAGAGTTGAATTCGAGGCATAGAAGGTGGCTAGAATTACTGAAAGATTATGATGTCACCATTTATTATATCATCCGGGAAAAACAAATGTGGTGGCCGATGCTTTGAGTAGGAAGTCAGTCAGTATGGGCAGTCTTGCTTATATTCTAATGAATCAGAGGCCACTTGCCTTGGATGTTCAGTCCTTGGCCAACCGATTTGTGAGTTTGGACATTACTAGCTTGCACGATCGCTCGCTCTTCATTATTGGAGCGTATCCATGATCAATAATATAATGATTCTTATTTATGTGACCTTAAAGACACGGTTCAGCAAGGAGGCGATAAACAGGTCACCTTTGGTGCTGATGGGATCCTAAGGATGGAGGGGCGCATTTGTGTGCCAAATGTTGATGTGCTTAGAGAATTGATTATAGAAGAAGCTCACAGTTCGCGGTATTCTATTCATCCAGGCGCAGTAAAAATGTATCAAGATTTGCGGCAACATTATTGGTGGCGCAGAATGAAAAAGAATATTGTGGCATATGTGGCACGGTGTCTTGATTGTCAGCGAGTTAAGTATGAACATCAAAGACCTGGCGGTTTATTTCACATAATTGAACTTCCTGAATGGAAATGGGAACGAATCATGATGGACTTCGTTTCTGGACTTTCGATGACTCAGAAGAAGTTTGATGTTGTTTGGGTGATTGTTGATAGGCTGACCAAGCCAGCTCATTTTGTTCCTATTGCCACTACCTATTCATCCGAGAGGTTAGCTGGGATTTATATCTGGGAGATCGTTCGCCTTCATGATGTTCCTATCTCTATTATTTCAGATCGAGGTGCATAGTTTGCCTCACATTTCTGGAAGGCGGTTCAACGAGAGTTGGGCACACAGGTTCAGCTAAGTATAGCCTTTCATCCCCAGACGGATGGTCATTCTGAGAGTACTATTCAGATACTGGAAGATATGCTTCGGGCGTGTGTTATGGATTTTTGAGGTTCGTGGGATCGATTCGTGCCTTTGACAGAGTTTGCTTATAATAATAGTTGTCAATCGAGCATCCAGATGGCTCCTTGTGAAGCCTTGTACGGTAGGCGGTGTCGTTCTCCAATTGGATGGTTTGAACTGGGAGAAGCTCGGTTGTTGGGTACAGATTTAGTTCAGGAGGCCTTAGGTAAGGTCAAGATTATTCAAGATAGGCTTCGCACAGCTTAGTCTAGGCAAAAGAGCTATGCAGATCGCAAGGTTCGAGATATAGCTTTCATGGTTGGGGAGCGAGTATTGCTCCGAGTGTCGCCTATGAAGGGCGTGATGAGATTTTGAAAGAAGGGCAAACTTAGCCCTAGGTTTATTGCCCCATTCAAGATTCTTGATCATGTGGGAGAGGTGGCATATAAACTTTCCTTTCCACCTAGCTTATCAGCTGTGCATCTAGTGTTTCATGTGTCAATGCATCGAAAATATCACGGCGATCCATCGCACGTGTTAGATTTCATCACTGTCCAATTGGACAAAGATATGTCCTATGAGGAGGAGCCGATAGCTATTCTAGATTGACAGGTTCAACAGTTGAGGTCGAAGAGTTTTCCTTCTGTGTGAGTTGAGTGGAGGGGTCATCCTCTTGAGGCAACGACCTAGGAGTCCGAATCTGACATGCGGAGCCGATATCCTCATCTATTCCATGACTCAAGTACTTCTTTCTTTTGTCCGTTCGAGGACGAACGGTTGTTTTAGAGGTGGAGAATGTGACGACCCAAAGGGTCATCAATTGTTTTATTAATCATTTCGAGCTTCTGAGGTCTTGAAAACCTCATTTATAATTGCCTCGATTTACGTGTGCAGTCCAAGCGCGAAGCTGGAAATTTTTTTATGTTGAAACATATGAAATATGTGGAAAATTTGAAGAATTTTGATATTAATATTGATATAGTTGACTTCGGTCAACATTTTTGGTAAACGGACCAGGACCCGTGATTTGACGGTCTTAGAAAATCCGTAGAAAAATATAGAACTTGGGCGTGTGCCCGGAATTGTAATCCGAGGTCTAGAACCCCGGTAAAAGAATGTTTCTGTTAAATTGTTTTCTGAAAATATTTAAGGAAAATAAAACTGAAGTTGATTAAAAAGTAGTGATATCGGGCTCGTATTTTGGTTCCGACGCCCGGTACAGGTCATATATGTTGGTTAAGCGCTTCCTGTAAAGTTTGGTTGAAAACGGACGTCGTTTGACGTGCTTCGGCCTTAAATTTGAAATTTTGAAAGTTATGAAATTTTGAAAGAATTCTTGAGTTTTTAAGCTCAATTCATTGATTTTGACGTTATTTTGGCGATTTGATCGCGCGAGCAAGTTCGTATGATGTTTTGAGTCAGTGTACATTTATGGTTTGAATTCGGATAGGCATCGGGATGATTTTGAACTTAAGAAAATTGCAGAATATCTACAGCAGGAAATCCTTCATCGCGTTCGCGTCCAGGTGGTCGCGTTCGCGATGGCCAACCTCTTTTCTTCAACGCGTTCGCGTCCAGGTGGTCGCGTTCGCGATGGCCAAATAGATTCTTCAACGCGATAGCGGACAGCTCCTCGCGATCGCGTAGTATAAAATTTGAAGCCAGCCCTTTTCTCTACGCGTTCGCATGGCTGTGCCCGCGTTCGCGTAGGCCAAAATTTAAGCCCCATAATTTCCTCTTCGCGTTCGCAACTCGCCCCACGCGAACGCGATGTGTAACATTTTTTCTTCATCGCGAACGCGACCGGGGTGTCGCGAACGCGATGAACAAATTTATGCCCATCAATATTATTTGAATTCCTAAGCCTAAATATGTGTAAATGGGTAGAAACATTAGAGAATTAAGTTTAATAAGTGTTTCCAAAGAATTTGCGATCTAGACCTTGTTTTGAGGTCGAACTTAAGAATAAATTGTATATTTGAACTCGTGGATGATTGGGTGAATTTATTTTGGTTCGAAACTTGAGTTTCGATTATGTGGGCCCGGGTCGATTTTTACTATTCCGGGCAGAATGTTGTAAAAATCGTATCTAGCTATATGAACTAGTTTGTTAAGTAGAATTAATGATATTAAATCAATTGTGTATAGACGCGGTTGGATTGGAGCCCAATTTGAAAGGAAAAGGCATTGCCACAGATTGAATTGTTCGTAAACATTCGAGGTAAGTGTTTGTTCTATCCTAGCTTGAGGGAATAGGAATTGAGTTTATGTGTAAATTGCGATATGTGGAGTATGACGTATAAGCATGGTGACGAGTATCTATACGTTGGGGGTCGACCACGACTGTGAGTCTTAAAAAGGGATTAAATTCTTATTAATCCTAAGTGATTATGTGAAGGGAAATTATTATTGGTTTTATACCGGTAAAATACATATAGAGTATTGAATAAAGAATTATTGGTATTACACTGGTAACATAGGTAAATTGTTGATTCATTATCATTTATTGGTTTTATATCGGTAAAGTACACATAAATTGTTGATTAAGAGTTATTGATATTATACCGGTAACGGGGATGTATCGTTGATTTATTGTTATTTATTGGTTTACACCGGTAATATAAATATTGTTGAAGTGAAGATTATTGGTTTAATACTAGTAATCCATTTATACGTTCACTTTTGATCAGAGATTATTGGCTTTTTGCCGGTAATATATATTAAAGAATTGGGATCGTGTGGCTCGCCGACCACTTATATATATTAAAGAATTGGGATCGTGTGGCACGCCGTTCATAAAGTGATTTGAATTTTGGCATTGACCATAGTTGCCGGTAGCCTATTGATACATTTGGGAGCGGGTGGTACGCCTACCACAAGATATGAAATGAAAAATAAATTGAGACATGAAAGTAAGATTTGTTCCGTTTATCAGATTACTCCGGATATTGTGAGTTACTGAGTGTTATTTCAGAGCAGATTCTTTCCTTATAAACGTTCGATCACGTTTTATGCTGTTGTATATAACAAATATTACTTGGAATTAATTTTCTAGTCCAAGTAGCCCCTTATATTATATATTATATATATATATATATATATATATTGTATGTTTTTCTACTGTTGTATATGTATATATATATTTCATCTGTATAGGTTTATGTGGGTGACTGGCCTTAGTATCGTCACTACTTCGCTGGGATAGGCCAGGCACTTACCAGCACATGGGGTCGGTTGTGCTGATACTACACTCTGCGCTCTTTTGCGTAGATACAGGTTACGGACAGCAGCAGCGGCAGTAGCACGATTGTGGATATTCTGACTATTGAGACTACGAGGTAGCCTTGCAGGCGTCCACAGGACCCGTTGTCTCTTCTTTCTATGTACTTCATTCTGTTATCTCATGTATTTGGGATAAACAACTTATATTTCTTTCAGACAATTATGTGTACTATTCTTAGAAGTTCGTAAGTATTGTGACACCAGTCTTGGGTAGTGTATCATGTTTGGGTTTTCTGTATCATATTGGATAAAAATTGACTAAGTCTTCCGCTAAGTTTAATTATTTCGCTTTAATTATATGATTTTATTTAAATTCTTAAGAAGAGAGTGGTAACTAATGAAAAATCTATGTAACAGTTGGCTTGCCTAGCTTCCACTAGTAGGTGCCACCATGACTCCCGATGGTGGGAAATCCGGGTCGTGACAGATTTATTGTCGAGTATTTCACACTATTATTTGGTTTTTATTTAAAAGACTTTCGCATTCAAAGTTATTAGTATTATTCTTGCTATTAAATATGAGAATAGGATAGTTGTGTATATGAAAAGTTGGTGAGTAAATTGGCTTGCCTAGCTACCACGAGTAGGCGCCATCACGATCCCGATAGTTGGGGAATCCGGGTCGTGACACTGTCCCAGCAATTCCGCAGATATGGTCCCCTATCGCATAAATGAGACCGCAGATGTGGCCCCCTAACCGCAGGTTCGAACATTGCTGAAGGCAATGCCTTCATTTAATGCGGGAATGTTTTATTTTTTACATAATGCCTCCATGGTTTGGGAGATTTGGGAGCTTCCAAAGAGAGAAATTCCACCTATCATCTTGCGTTAAGTTCATCCTGCTTATTTTTAGTTTAATACTTGAGTATTGGGTAGATTTAACACACAATGATTAAGAAAAAATCATGGGATTATAGCAAAACCTAGGGTTTTGATGAAAATAAGATTTAACCACAAAATTTATTATGGAATGAAATAGAAATAATATATTAATGGTCCTTAGGTTATAAAGAACAACTTTGTTCAAAAACCTTTTGAATCCGGGCACGTGGGTCTGGGGTCTGATTTTGGGGGACTTGTGTTTAAGGTTGGGAAATTACTTTAGTAGTTAAAATACAAACTTTTGAGCTTGTATGGACTAGCTACTACCTTGTTTTAATTAGCTTTGGATCGTTCGGCTCCAAATTGAGGGTTTGAGTATGTTCTTGATATTGGGAGTATGCTTTGGAGCGATGTGAGTCTTCTTTCTAACCTTGTAAGAAGGTATTGTCCCCATAGGCGAGTTAATTAACTATGTGTTTTTAATTGTAGGGGCTACGTACCCACGAGGTGACTAGAGTCCGTGTGTAGGTACCATTGTGTTAATTGTCCAGATAGTTTAGGATCTGTATCATGCTGTATTTGCAAATTCTATATCCTTTCATGTTAAACAGATCACTTAGGACTTGTTAGGGGTTGGAAACAAATGTACAAGAACGCATGCACTTACTTGATAACATGTACGAATTTATTTGACTATGATTGTGTCTTATGTGCCTTCTTGCTGATAATTATATTTATGGATCGAGTCGATCGCCTCTGTAGAATAGATGCATATATGGTTCGCGCCATTTCACCCTTTGGTAGTGCACATTTCCTTTTATGTTGGACCGAGCCGTGACATCTATGTGAAATCTTATTCATGATTTACTTTGATAAATGCCTTGAATCGAAATCATATAAGACATGATTGAAACTGATATATATTGACTCTGTGAACTCTGAGCTTGTTATTTTGCCTATGTTATCCATGCTTAGTGAAATCTTAAATCATTATTGGTATTAACCTTAGTAAGTGTTATATCAACCCCTCGTCACTACTTCTTTGAGGTTAGACTGGATACTAACTGGGTGCATGTTGTTTATGTACTCATACTACGCTTCTGTACTTAATTGTGCAGGATCTGAGGCGGGCATGTATGGGTATCAGGCTGGTGCACATTCTTGATAGAGTCCCGAGATTCCACAGTGAGATGCTCTGTTCCTATGCCGTTCAGCGTTGTGATGGAGTATCTCTGTACTTTTGGTTGTCTATTCTAGTTCAAATAGTTGTCATCATCTCATCCAACACAACAACTATAGTGACATGTCATATCAATTCGATCTAAAGCCACAATCCGTGCAATCCGTGCACCAAATAGCAACAACCCAAATGTTCTCAAATCACGGAAAATGACTCAAATGAGAGAGATGTACTGCACGCTCACCAGTACCAGCACAACATGATGGTAAGAACCTATCGCACACCATAGAACCAGAACACGCAAATCTAACCTGGAGGTTCATACTTCCACATAACTTCGCTACAACGTGCGATCCTATCCAAACACTGGTCCGCATGAAACACTTCAAGTCACTATACCCCAAAATCAGAAACCACGTGCAATTCAACGTCTAGTACCACAAGTGAATCACCATAATCACGAAGAAATAAATAACTCAATGTCATACCGGTCAGAGAGAAGATACCCAATGCGCAATCAATCATGCAACACCCAAATACATGTCTCGCTCAAATTCCACTATAAAGCTCAAATAGAACCGCACCATATGTGCATATAACCAACAAATCACAACTCCTTGTAACATAGAAGAGTAACTCATAAATCACCCCAGAACACGAATAAGCTCAACAACAATTGAATGGCAAATCCCTTAGCAATAGCAACTCCGAACTAATAAATCCGACTCGGTGCAAAACACACATCTATGTTGGGCCTACCAATGAGTCCCAAGTCAACTCTGCTCACCCACAATAGATAAATAACTCTTTGAAGGTTCAGAACGACTAAATTATAGCACATACTACCTTCTAACTAACCTTAGCTATTTTCTTATAGTCCACAACTACAAAACCATCTACTCATGAAAACTCTCAGTCTCCCAATCTATAAAGCACACAAACCACCATATCTGATCCCAGCTATAATGCCCAAAAATCTAACACATATTAGATACTCAATCATTCCACGAGGGATACTCGTATAATTCTTCTACGCTACCAAGCCAACTTGAATATCAACAGTCGATCCAGCAAGAGAGTTTCGCCATACTAATGAAGTATCCTTAATTCAAATACATTGCCCTTTCTGAAATATATATCCCATCAAGCCACTTTAATTAGTACTATTATTCCCCTAACCTTCTGAACTACCCGTGTCGCCTAAGAATTTATGACCTTTATTTTAGAACTGAACCATGGCCTTACATATGCAAATCTCAATCCTACACAATACATAACATATACCATATCATTCTAGGATAAACACAAGGATTTCATATCCATTTCGAGCCACAAGCAACTAAGTTTTCAATTAGCCAAAAACTTCCCATTTCATCCCACCTAGAAGAAAAATCACTATACCTTACATGCTTGTCAAGCCAATAGAAAATATACATCTCTAACCGTGGTGGAAATCATCAAGAACTCTCTGAACATCATTTGCACAAAATCATCATCGGGACCGAATCCTCTTAACTCAACCAAGCTACACAAATCACCAACACCCAAGAGCTTTTCCATGAAACACATGTGGAAACTCATTACCTCATAAACATCCAAAGAACTAACTGTGTTCCTTACAATGCAAATGCAACCTACTACCAAGCTATCCTATTTGTCCAAGTTCCATCTAAATTACCTTCCATTTGATACTTATCCTTGCCATAATAGCACAATACCTCTACTCAGACCCACCACACGAGACCCCAAGCATAAGACAATATTGCCCTAAGGCTCATAAACTGTTGTATTCTTCTGAAGCACCTCTGAAGTACCACAACCGTGATACCCGCTCCAAAGGAACCACTCTACGAATCCAAGTCCATAAACTCCTCTTTTCTAATACTGGTGTGCAGAATCCATAATGATATAGAAATGCCACAAGTCCTTACATCCCCCCACATAAATCTTAGTTTCTAGCCAAATACACATCCTGAAGATTCCCAATTGCTACTTATACATCATGAATCCTTTTGAACCATTCTTAGGAGTCATCTACTTTTCTCATACCTTAATTAGATTGATCAAACAGGCCAAATGACATGAGATCCATTAGCACTCCAACACCCCAAGAGGTAATCCCATTATCTAAGCTATACAAATAATAACTATATCATTCAATGTTTCTCAAGTACCCATAAAGCATAACCCAACCCTTATCCGAAATTTTCTATACTCAAGTCATCCTCGTTCTTAACCTCTAAATGCCATAGCCGATTCACTAGTGTACCCCAAATTAGAACCAACACAATGAATAATCGTGCAATAAACTGATCAATAGCAGACTCCCTTGTTTGGCTCAAATACATAGATCAAAACATACAAAACTCACAATGCCTATGCTTTATCACTTCCATAGCACCATAGTGAGATTCAACTAAATCCCTCATAAGCCCATGCAACACATAACATCTCATATTTCAAATCATTTGTGAACCTTGCATTCACCCTCTAACAGTCCAAACAACTCTTTTACGCGATCGAAACTCAAACTGCAACACGTATAATTCATTGATAAAAAAGGACTCCCAACCAACGACATAATGGTCACACAAACCACAGAATACTATGTAGGAGATAATCCACTTGCTTAGCCTCAAAATGGTATCTCTCTATACTCTCTCATAATCATAATTGTTACCCGGTCACTTAACCTTCCTGATTCTGAACTCACATCATGGCATGAAGTTTACTTCATTCCATAACTACAAAAAATGAAAAGACCACCTCAACACACCCATAACTCGGGCTATACATCAAACAACGATGGAAATCAAGCCCTAGATCATTCTTCCTACCCTTAAGTGGACTCTTCTTATCACATTTAAATCATATGGACACATCTTGCTCATCACATAGCCATCACTTCCACTAATAGGGGCACTATTGGACAATAAGTCCAAAAACACGTGCTCACACAATCAACACCTCAGTGCTCAAACTATAAGCAAATCCCGGCCTCAAGTACTCCAGACTTGCCAAACATTAACTCACATAAAGCAAATCTCGCCCCTCGATTTGCGAAATAACAAGTCATCAATTTACGAACACATGAAAGGAATTTCAAGAGTTTTATTTCAAGTTTAATCAATGTCGCATGATAAGAATTCAAGAATGTGAAGTTTTCCTAAAGGTTCTGCAGCCTCCTGAGAATAAGTACATATGTCTCCATACCGATCCGCGAGACTCTACTAAACCTTCTCATGACCCGTAAGACCTATGTAACCTAGGCTCTGATAACAACTTGTCATGACCCTAAAACCGACTCGATCGTGATGATGCCTATCATGAAACTAGGCCAGCCGACACAATTTCCAAATGAAACCATTATTCTATAAAAGTCATTTTAAGCCATTTATTACCAAGAAATCTCGTACTACAAATCTAAACAATCAGTACAGAATAAATACACAAGTCCGACATCAGGGTGTCACTAGTCATCAGCATTTACTACAACTATGTGACAACCTCAAGACCAATATGGTCAAAATAATCACATAATACACCGAGGGAGAATAAGAAGGGAGAAAAGCAAGGTTGCGATCACCACACAGCTACCTATCAAACTCCAAAGAACCTACCACCGAGCTCAGAAATACCCGAATCTACACACAAGGTTCAGAGAGTAATGTGAGTATGCCAAATCAGTAAGTAATAAGAGCAAATAAGGACTGAGCAGTAAGAAAACACATAACCCATGTCATAACACCACAACACGTATAATGTACTTCCATAATAGTGTATAATTCAACTCATTTCTTCAAAATTTAGTTTTTCGGTGAAAAATCATTTGGAGATGGTCAAAACTCCACTTAAAACATCTTTTAGTGGTTCAAAAAAAAAACAAGTGACGAAACATTGAGTAAAAATGGTAAATAACATAGTTGGCCCCTCAGGCAAAACTAACTCGTGTATAACCCCTCGGGAAACGTAAATCATAAATAGCCCCTCAGGCATCATAAATCATAAGCAACCCCGCAGGCGAATCATCATTGTCACTCATATACATTTTGTAACCTAAAAATCTCAGTGAAAAATAACAAAGATCAACTCAACAATTAAATTCTGAACATCTCTCGAAAACTCCAATTTAGATGAAAAAAATCCTTTAAAGCATTTATTCAACATTTTTAAACAGAGGTTCAGTATAAAAGAAGAGTGAAAATAGAGAATCTCATAAACAAGCCCCTCGGGAAACAATATCGCTTATCAGTATAGCCCATCGAGCCAGCCTCTCAGTCACTTGAGACTCAACTCTCATCGATCAGCACTCACACTCAACTCTCATCGATCAACACTCACACTCAATAGGTACTTCATAATAATCGTTACGACGTGCAACCCGATCTATATAACTCTAGCCCCTCGGGCAACAATATCGCTTATCAGTATATCCCCCCGGGCCAACCTCTCAGTCACTCGAAACTCAACTCTCATCAATCAGTACTCACACTTAGTACTCAATAGTCCCTCATAATAATTGCTACGATATGCAACCCGATCTATATAGCGTTGCGACATGCAGCCCGATCCATATATATAGTCAACTGCACTCACTGGGGGTGTGCAGACTCCAGAAGGACTCCTTCAGCCCAAACGCTATATCATTATGGCGTGCACCCAGATCCATATACATAAATATATGTATTGTTGTGGCGTGCAGCTCGATCTAAAAATATATAATCCTCACAACCAGGGCCTCGACCTCTCTCAGTCATCAACCTCATAATCAGGCCATCGACCTCCCGCAGTCATCACCTCACAGTCAGGCACTCGGCCTCTTGTGATGACCTGATCTATCGTCTTATGTGTTACTGCCCTGTTTTCCCCATTTATTGCTTCTTGATGTTTCATTGTCAGCATTTGGTGAGTTAGATTCGAATCAGTTTGGTTTTGGTAGGAAATGAGACATTTAGTCTCCTTAAGGAAGGCTTATATTAGCTAAGTCAGCCGGATGTTGAATATTGATTTAGAATGCTTGGATGTGAATTCTGGTGATTCGGTTAGCTTCGGGGGTGATTTATGACATAGGAGTGCGATCAAAATTGATATTGGAGGTCCGATGTATAATTAGGCTTGAATTGGTGAAGTTATTATTTTGGCGAAATCCGATTGGTAGGTAAAATTTTGATCCGGGGGTCGGAATAGAATTTTGACAGTTGTAGTACCTTCTTTAGGCGATTTTGGATGTGTGCAAAATTTTAGGTAATTTGGAGGTGTTTTGGTTAGGTTTTTGATCAAATGCGTATTCCGGAAGTTTTGAAGAAACTTAATTTTGAATCCGAGGTGATTTGACGGTTTTAGCTTTGTATCATGTTTTTTGATGATTTCAGCAAGTTTTAATAATGTTTTACGATGGGTTGGTGCTTTTGGTTGAGGTCCCAAGGGCCTCAGGGTGATTTCGGGTGGCCAAACGAACCATTTTTGGACTTATAGTATTGCAGGTTTTCAGCTGTGTTATTGCAGAAGAGTTGTTCAGGCCTAAAAAATGGTCTTCACGTTCATGTAGCTCAGGGTTATGTTCGCGTTGTTCTGTGGAGTGTACCATCGCATTCGCGTAGAAAGGGGCCTGTGGCCCTGCCAAGTTGTTCATCACGATCGCGATCTAGGGGTCGCGTTCGCGTAGTTGGAGGATTTAAGTCATCACGTTCACGTAATAGGTAACGCATTCGCGTAGAGTACATTTGTGGTCAACATTAGTTTGTCATCGCAAATGCAAGGGTCTTGGACCGCGTTCGCATAGTGTAAGACACCTAGGCAGAAGGGTTTTAATTGATTATTTCATCTGCGAGCCTATTCATTTTTCCTCCATTGTTGACCACCTTAAGAGCTTTTTGATAAAAATTGAAGAGGATTTTGACGGGAATTGATTGGAAGTAAGTCTCATGACCTAAAAATGCTATTTTATAGAAGAATAAACCTTTAATTCTTGGAAACTTGGGTAAACATTGGAAGAAGTAGGGCTTGGTATTTGAAATGAAAATTTGGGATTTGAAATGACATTTGAACTCCAATTTTGGTGAATTTGATATTTATGGACTCATGGGGAGATAAGGAATCTGGTAATGTGAATTTTGTAAATTTTCGAGAAGTGGGCCCGGGGCTCGAGTTTTGCCAACTTCGTGATTTTTGATGTTTTTGAGTCTTTTTGATTGGGTTATGTTCCATTAGCCTATTGTAACGTATTCATTGTGGTTTTGATCAGATTCGGCATACGAGGAGATCGATTCAAGGGGAAAAGGCATAGCGAGCTAGAGTTTGGGCCTGCTTGAGGTGAGTAATAGATGTAGATGATGACCTGAGATTTTGATACACCGAAATATCACATTGTGACGCTAATTTGAGGCGAGACCCATACTTTATGACAAGTGTTGGGTCATTTATGATTGGGGATCGTGACTTAGTCCGTCCCGAGTGATGTTCATACTGTATTTTTGACTAGAAATTGTCTGATAAACATCCTACTTGGATTTTATGGATATATTTGGGATTTGTGCCAATCATTTGCATCCTTCAGGTATTATTATACTGAGTTTAAACACTACTTTGAATGTTCAAACATATTTCTAAGATTTGAAACTTAATCTACATTTTTCTGACATTGTGAGCTGAGAGTTATTACTCTAATATTACCCGAGTGGTTTACGTGCATATTCTGGGCTGAGTATGGAACAGGTTGCACGCCCTTGTGATGTTATGTTGATACTGCGCTTGGGCTGTAGGAGCCCTTCCGGAGTCTGAACCCCCACAGTGAGCGCGAGTACCCAAATGGATCGGGCTGCGCGCCGCAATGGTCATATGCATTGCATTGCATTCATACATTATCATTTATCTGATTTATCTGTCATTGAATTGCTGCCGTTTCATCGTTAAATGTGTTGAATTGTCAGTTATAGCTTTACATTGTAATATTTTTTGATTTCTTATCTTCAGTCGTTATATATGTTTATTACTCACTGAGTTGGAGTACTCACTTTACTCCCTGCACCATGTGTGCAGACATAGGTGTCCCGGAGGCTCAGTAGAGTTATTGGCTGCTTCCAAATTCATCCCTTAGTTGTCGATGTAGCTGCCTGGTGTCCGCAGGACCCACCTTCTCCCCTATCCCTTTGTTTTTCTGCATCCTAGACTTTCTCCTGTTTAAATTTTGCTACTCAGTTGTACGTAAAGGCTCTAGACTTGTGATCCTAGATCTATTGGGAGTTGTATTAACAGTTGTTATGGTTTCCGTACTATTTCTGTCTATTATCACTGGTTGGAACTATATTATCTGATAATTTAACTCTATTAAATGGTAACGGGTCGTGTATTTGTATTTGAAAGATAATGGTCGGGCTTGCCTAGCAATTGTGTTGGTCTCCATCACGATCGGGATTAGGGTTATGACAAATTGGTATCACAGCCTAGGTTACTAGGCCTCACGAGTCAGGAGCCAGTTTAGTAGAGTCTCACAGATCGGTACGGAGACGTCTCTATTTATCCTCGAGAAGTTGCAGAACCTTTAGGAAACACTTCGTATTCTTGAAATTCTTGTTGTGCGACTTTGTTGATCCGAGAACTAAACTTCTGTATTATATTCTCACGTAGATGGTGAGAACCCGTGCTACCGGACGTGGCAGACGACCACCATTACCACCCACTAGAGGTTGTAGGCAGGGTCGTGGTCGAGGCAGACCAGCGAGGGCAGCACCTACGAATCCACCAGTTGGATCAGTTCAGGACCAGCCTCCAGCGGTAGATGCTCCAGCAGCACCTGTTCAGGCACAGGCAGTGCTCATTATGATTCCTAGTCTCAAGGAGGCTTTCGCTCCGATACTACCCATCTGCACTGGCCTGGCTCAAGCAGTATCAGCCACTACTGCAGCAGCTACCTTACAGACTGGGGGTGGTCATCAGACCCCCGCTGCTCGCATACCTGAGCAGGTTCTTCAGGGATTTCAGACACCAGGAGCAGCCCCAGCTCAACCAGTTGCACCGGTTGCCCCAGTTGCACCAGTTGCACTAGCTCCAAATTATGTGCTTCCAGCTATGCCACACGATGAGCAGCATCGAATGGAGAGGTTTGGTAGGCTCCAGCTTTCGACGTTCAGTAGTGCGGAGGGTGAGGATGCCCGGGGATTTCTAGACAAGTATTAGAGTATGTTTAGCACAACAGAGATTTTAGTGTCGAGTGGATTGCCTTTTATTACTTTCCAGTTTACAAGGCCTGCATTTATATGGTGGGAGGATTTCTAGAGGCGTAGGTATGTTGGTGCTTCGCCCCTCACATGGTAGCAATTTTCTACTCTTTTTCTGGAGAAGTATGTCCTGTCGTCTCGTAGAGAGGAGTTGCAGAATCAGTTTGAGTGTTTAGTTCAAGGGGACATGTCTGAGACCCAGTATGAGATGAGGTTTACACAGTTAGCTTGGCATGCTACTTGGATGATCCTGACAGATCGGGAGAGGATTAGGAGGTTCGTGGATGTCCTCAACTATTCACTTTGTATTTTGATGACTAGAGAGAGTGTTATGTGTGCCTTGTTCGAGGAGGTAATTGACACGGCTCGAGAGATCGAGACGGTTCACCATAGGGAACGCGAGGAGAGGGAGGCCAAGAGGCCTCGAGGTTCAGGTAGCTTTAGTGGTGCCCCATCTTGGGCAGGGTTCAGTTTGTGAGGGGTTAGTCCAGTAGACCCACTTATCCAGCACCCTCGCCATCTCAGGGTACACCAATGCGACCCTATTTTAGAGCGGGCCAGTCTTCACTTAGTGCCTTCCCAGCACAGAGCTCTACTCATACCTCTTCAGGCTAGGGTTCTTCAGCAGCGAGAGGTTCCCTTCGGTCCCCTTCTTTGGTACTTGGCAGTTGCTTCGAGTGCGGTGAGTTTGTCCATATAAGAAGACATTGTCCTCGGCTTTATGGTGGTCGACTTCAGCAAAGGGATCAGCCCTCTTCTTCTACTCTATCTACTTCAGCACCCTCCCAAACAGGTAGGGGTGGGGGACATATAGCTAGGGGCTTCCCTAGGGGTGTAGACCGATATGGTGGTGGTCATGCTCGATTCTATGCTCTCCCAGACATTAGGGACACCATTACATCAGATGTTGTTATCATAGGTATTATCTCAATCTGCCATCGGGATGCCTCTGTTTTGTTTGATCCCGGATCTACCCACTCTTATGTGTCTTCATATTTTCCCCATCATCTGGTATGACCCGTGGTTGTCTTGCTTTGCCCGTGCATGTATCTACCTGGTGGGCGAAACTATTATTGTAGACGATGTGTAACGGTCTTGTCTAGTGACTATTAGGGGTATGGAGATCCGAGTTGATTTGTTATTGCAGAGCATGGTAGATTTCCATGTTATCTTGGGCATGGACTAGTTATCTTCATGCCATGCTATTTTGGATAGTCATGCTAGGACAGTAACATTGGCCATACCGGGTGTTCCGAAGATTGAGTGGTGTGGTATGACTGACTATGTACCCAGCAGGGTGATCTCTTTCCTAAAGGCCCAGCGGATGGTTGGGAAAGGTTGTTTATTGTATTTGACTTTTGTAAGAGATGTTAGAGCTGAGACTCCTAGTCTTAATTCTGTTCCCGTTGTGAGGGATTTCCCTGATGTGTTTCTAGCTGACCGGTCGGGCATGCCGTCGTACAGGGATATTGATTTTGGTATTGATCTAGTACCGGACACTCATCCTATCTCTATTCCTCCCTATCATATGGCACCGGCAGAGTTAAAGGAGTTGAAGGAGCATTTTCAGGAACTCCTAGATAAGGGGTTCATTCGCCCGAGTGTGTCATCGTAGAGTGCACTGGTCTAATTTGTGAAGAAGAAGGATGCCACAATGAGAATGTGCATTGATTACAGACAGCTAAATAAGGTGACAGTGAAGAACAAGTGTCCACTACCTCGTATTGATGATTTGTTTGACCAGCTCCAGGGGGCAAAGGTATTCTCTAAGATTGATCTCCGTTCAAGCTATCACTAGCTAAAGATTAGGGATCCAGATATTATGAAGACGGCTTTCAGGATGAGATATAGGCACTATGAATTTTTAGTTATGTCTTTTGGGCTGACTAATGCCCCAGCCACGTTCATGCACTTGATGAACAATGTATTTCGGTTGTATCTGGATTTATTTGTGATTGTGTTTATTGATGACATCCTAGTGTACTCGCGTAGCCAGGAGGAGCACGCGCAACATTTGAGAGTGGTATTGTAGAGACTGATGGAGGAGAAGCTTTATGCAAAGTTCTCCAAGTGTGAGTTTTGTCTTGGTTCTATGGCTTTCCTGGGGCATGTGGTGTCCAGTGATGGTATTCAGGTTGATCCGGAGAAGATAGATGTGGTGCAGAGTTGGCCTAGATCGTCCTCAGCCACTGAGATTCGGAGTTTCCTCAGTTTGGCGGGTTATAATCACTGGTTAGTTCGGGGTTTTTCATCTATTGCTTTACCCTTGACCAAGTTGGCGCAGAAGAATGCACCTTTTGTATGGTCGGATGAGTGTGAGGAGAGCTTTCGAAAGCCCACGACATCTTTGACCACAACTCCAATAATTGGTATTTCCATTAGCTTCATGTTCTTACACTGTGTATTGTGATGTTTCGAGAGTTAGGATCGGATATGTGTTGATACAGGAGGGTAGAGTTATTGCATATGCTTCTCATCAGTTGAAGCCACATGAGAAGAACTACCCTCTACATGACTTGGAGTTGGCTGCTATGGTTCATGCTTTGAAGATTTGGAGGCACTATTTATATGGCGTATCTTGTGAGGTATTCAGTAATCATTACAGTCTTCAGCATCTGTTCAAGCAAAAAGATCTTAATTTGAGGCAGCGGAGGTAGCTTGAGTTAATCAAGGACTATGATATTACCATTTAGTATCATCCGGGGAAGGCTAATATAGTGGTTGATACTTTGAGCCGGAAGGCGGTGAGTATCGGTAGTTTGGCATACATTCCATTTGGGGAGAGGCCCATCGTAGTTGATGTTTAGGCTATGGCCAATCGGATGGTGAGACTAGACATTTCAGAGCCTAGTCGGGTGTTGGCTTGTGTGGTTTCTCGATCTTCTTTGTATGACCACATTAGAGAGCACTAGTATGATCTGCATTTTCTTGTCCTTACGGATAGGGTCTAGTATGATGATGCCAGAGATGTGACTATTGATGATGATGGTGTGTTGAGGATACAGAGCCAGATTTGCCTGTCCAATGTGGATGGGCTTCGGGAGCTGATATTAGAGGATGCCCACAGCTTGTGGTATTCCATTCATCCAGGTGGCGCGAAGATGTATCGGGATTTGAGGCAGCACTACTGGTGGAGGAGAATGAAGAAAGATATTGTGAGTTATGTAGTTCGGTGTCTCAATTGTCAGCAGGTCAAATACGAGCATCAGAGGCCCGGTGGTGTATTTCACCAGATAAATATCCTAGAGTGGAAGTGGGAGAGGATTAATATGGATTTTGTGAGTGGTCTCCCTCATACCTCGAAGAAGTTTGATTCGATTTGGGTGATTGTGGATAGGTTGATCAAGTCCACGCACTTCATTCCGGTGTGTACTGCCTATTCTTTGGAGCAGATGGCAGGGATTTTCATCTGGGAGATTGTACAATTTCATGGGGTCCCAGTTTCAATTATCTTAGATAGGGTTAATCAGTTTACTTCTTAGTTTTGGAGGAATTTTCAGCTAGAGTTGGGTACACAGGTGGAGCTGAGCACAACATTTCATCCTCAGATGGACGGGTAGTCCAAGCATACTATTCAGATATTTGAGGACATGTTGTGTGCCCGTGTTATTGATTTTGGAGATTCTTGGGCTGAGTTCTTGCCACTTGCAAAGTTTTCCTACAACAACTGCTATCAATCCAGTATTTAGATGGCATCGTATGAGGCCTTATATGGGAGATGGTGTAGATCTCCGGTTGGTTCGGTTTAAGCCCGGCGAGGCTAGGCTATTGGGGGCAGAGTGCATCCAAGACACCTTAGAGAAGGTGAAAGTGATCCAGGAGAGACTTCGTACAGCTCAGTCGCGTCAAAAGCATTATGCGGACTAGAAGGTTCGAAATGTATCTTATATGGTGGGCGAGAAGGTCTTGTTGAAAGGTTTCGCCTGTGAAGGGCTTTATGAGGATTGGGAAGAAAGGGAAGCTGATTCCACGGTTCATTGGGCCTTTTGAGATACATAGGAGGATTGGGGAGGTGACATATATGCTTGTACCCAGCTTATCGGGGATTCATCCAGTATTCCATGATTCTATGCTCCATAAGTATGTTGGGGACTCGTCTCATGTGTTAGAATTTATCACGGTTCAATTGGATGATGACTTGACCTATAATGTGGAGCTACTGCTATTTTGGGTCGTCAGGTTCGAAAGTTGAGATAAAAGGATGTAGCTTCTGTGAAGGTGCAGTGGAGAGGTCGGCCAGTATAGGAGGCTACCTAGGAGACTGAGTAGGAGATGCAGAGCATATATCCTCACCTATTTGAGGTTTCGGGTATATTTCTTGACCTGCTCGAGAACGAGTGTTAGTTTAAGTTAGGGAGAATATGATGACCCGGCCCGTCGTCTCATGTGTTACAACTCCATTTTCCTGTTTATTTCTTCTTCACATTTCATTATAGGCATTTGGTGAGTTAGAGTCGAATCGGTTTGATTTTGGTAGGAAATGAGACATTTAGTCTCATTAAGGAAGGCTTATATTGGAAAAGTCATCCGGATGTAGACTATTGAGTTAGAGGGCTCGGATGTCAATTCCAGTGATTTGGTAAGCTTCGGGCGGTGATTTGTGACTTAGGAGTACGATCAGAATTAATTTTGGAGGTCCGGTGTAGCATTAGGCTTGAATTGACGAAGTTAGTATTTTGGCGACATCCGATTGGTAGGTAATATTTTGATACGGGGGTCGGAATGGAATTCCGACAGCTGTAGTAGCTTTGTCAGGTGATTTTGGATGTGTGTGAAAAATTTCAAGTAATTCGGAGGTGTTTTAGTTGAGTTTTTTATCAAATGTGTATTTCGGAAGTTTTGAAGAAACTTAGGCTTGAATCCAAGGTGATTTGACGGTTTTAGCATTGTTCCATGTGTTTTGAAGATTGGATCAAGTTTGAATAACGTTTTAGGATGGGTTGGTGGTTTTCGTTGAGGTCCTGGGGTCCTCGGTCTGATTTCGGGTGGTCACACGGGCCATTTTTGGACTTATAGTATTGCAGGTTTTCAGCTGTGTTATTGCAGAAGAGTTGTTCTTCACGTTCGCGTGGGTGTGCCGCGAATGCGTAGAGTAAATTTGAGAGGGCTAGAAAATTGTCTTCACGTTCACGTAGCTCAGGGTCGCATTCACATTTTTCTGTAGAGTATACCATCGCGTTCGCGTGGGTGGTCCCGCGTTCGCATAGAAGAGGGCCTGGGGCCCTGTCAAGTTTTCATCGCGATCGCGATGTAGGGGCCGCGTTCACGTAGTTGGAGAATTTAAGTCATCGCGTTCGCGTAACAGGTAACACGTTCGCGTAGAGTAAATTTGTGGTCAACATTATTTGGTCATTGCGAATGCGTAGGTCTTGGACCGCGTTCGCGTAGTGTAAGGCACCTGGGCAGAAGGGTTTTAATTGATTATTTCATCCGCGAGCCTATTCAATTTTCCTCCATTGTTGACCACCTTAAGAGCTTTTGGTAGAAATTGAAGAGGATTTTGATGGCAACTGATTGGAGGTAAGTCTCGTGGTCTAAAAACGTCATTTTATTGAAGAATCAACCTTTAATTCTTGTAAAATTGGGTAAAAATTGGAAGAACTAGGGCTTGGTTTTTGAAATTAAATTTGGTATTTGAAATGGCATTTGAACTCCTATTTTGGTGAATTTGATATGTATAGACTCGTGGCGAGACGAGGAATCCGGTGATGTATATTTTGTAATTTTTCAAAAAGTGGGCCCAGGGCTCGAGTTTTGCCAACTTCGTGATTTTTGATGTTTTTCGAGTCTTTTCGATTGGGTTATGTTCCTTTAGCCTATTGTAACATATTCCTTGTGGTTTTGATCAATTT
Source organism: Nicotiana noctiflora (assembly GCA_032618575.1). Classification (NCBI taxonomy): domain Eukaryota; kingdom Viridiplantae; phylum Streptophyta; class Magnoliopsida; order Solanales; family Solanaceae; genus Nicotiana; species Nicotiana noctiflora. The sequence goes on from JASVEL010011016.1 coordinate 76,700, forward strand.
CAGCGCGTGAAGAGTTCGATTCAAGGGGAAAAGGCATAGCAAGCTAATTTTGGGTTGGCTTAAGATGAGTAATAGATGTAGATGATGACCTGAGGGTTTGAAACCCCAGAATATCACATTGTGATGCTACATTGAGGCGAGACATGTACTTTGTGATGAGTGCGGGGTCTTTTGTGATTGGGGATCGTGACTTAGTCCATCCCGAGTGATGTTCATATTGTGTTCTTGACTACAAATTAACTGGCAAACATCCTACTTGGATTTTATGGATATATTTGGGCTTTGTGCCTATCATTTGCATCCTTCAGGGATTATTATCACTGTTTCTATATCACTTGGCATGTTAAATGATTTCAGTCCTGAGTTAAAACACTATTTTGAAATGTTCAGCCATATTTCTAAGATTTGAAACTTAAACAACATTTTTCTAACATTGTGAGCTGAGAGATATTACTCTAATATTACCCGAGTGGTTTACGTGCATATTCTGGATTGAGTACGAATCGGGCTGCATGCCGCAAAGATGTTACGTTGGTATTGCGCTTGGGCTGTAGGAGCCCCTCCAGAGTCTGAATCCCCACAGTGAGTGCGAGTATCTAAATGGATCGGGCTGCGCGCCGCAGTGGTCGTATGCATTGCATTGCATTCATACATTGTCATTTATGTGATTTACCTGTCATTGAATTGTTGCCATTTCACCGTTAAATGTGTTGAATTGTCAGTATAGCTTTACCTTGTAATATTTTGCGATTTCTTATATTCAGTCATTATATATGTTTATTACTCACTGAGTTGGAGTACTCACATTACTACCTGTACCATGTGTGCAGATACAAGTGTCCCGGAGGCTCACTAGAGTTATTGGCTGCTTCCAAATTCATCCCGGAGTGTTCAAGGTAGTTGCCTAGCAATCGCAAGACCTGACTTCTCCCCTATCCCTTTGTTTTTCCGCATCCTAGACTTTCTTCTATTCAGATTGTGCTACTTAGTTTTACGTAGAGACTCTAGACTCGTGATCTCAGATCTATTAGGAGTTGTATTGATAGCTGTTATGGTTTCCGTACTATTTCTGTCAATTATCACTGGTTGGAACTATATTGTCTGATAATTTAACTCTATTAAATGGTAACAGGTTATGTATTCGGATTTGGGAGTGTTGAATGGTCGGGCTTGCTAGCTGTTGTGTTGGGCGCTATCACGATCGGGATTGGGATCGTGACAACTCTCTCAGTTAGAAACCTCTTAAGCCACTCGGGCTAACAGTAAAACATGGCGTTCAGCCCAAAATGTCATTTGAATTATCAAAACTGAGTAAATAAGGTTGAGTTATGAAATCAGTAAAATACAGCATGACTGAGTACAAATATTAAATCAATACAGTGAGGAATAGTAGTAAAAATCCCTTAAGGGTCCAAACAGTTGGCACGAAGTCCAAATACGGCATTCCACCCAAAACGTAGTAATACTTTCCAAAGCACAATACTATCATTTAATTTTTCAATCAAATATGCGACTTAATAGTCTTACGGGACAGACCATGTCACAAATCCCCAATGGTGCACAACCACATGCTCATCATCTAGTGTGTGTGTCATCGTAAAGTACTGAAATGATTTGATTTCATACCCTCAAAACTAGATTTACAATCGTTACTTACCTCTACTCGGTCCAAATACTAATCGAGATGCCTTTGACTCTCAATCCAGCCTCCAATGCTTTGAATGTAACCAAAATTAGTATATTATAATCAATATACCCTAAAGGAACAAAGCCCAAGCAAAAATAATCAAATTAGCTTAAAATCCCAAATTAGCTCAAACCCAGCCTCTGAGACCACGTCTCAAAATCCGATAGAAATCACAAAACTAGAAAACCCATTTGCTCACGAGTCTATACATACCAAATTCATCAAAATCTGATATCAAATGGTCCCTCAAATCTTCAAATCAAACTCTCCAATTCTCTTCCATTTTTCCCCAATTTTACACCCCAATTTCCAATTTAGATGATGAAAATCAAAACACATCATGGAATTTAACCAAAAACGAGTAAAGATCAATTACCTCAACCATTTCTCTGAAATTTTCTTCAAAAATTGCCTAATTTCATGGTCTCTAGCCCAAAATATGATAAATGGGTTCAAACCCTTGATTTTAATATTTAACACTGCTGCCCAGATTTAACCTTTCGCGAACACGGTAGCTGCACCGCATTTGCGAAGCACAATTGCCTCTGACCCAGAAATCCTTCTGTGCGAACGCGATGACCCACTCGCGAATGCAATGAATAATCAGGTCAACCTTTGCGAATGCGAAGAACAAAATTTACCATCTCAGAAAACAATATTTGCGAACGTGAGACCCTTCCACGAATGCAATGAACAACCTTTCTACAACAGAAAACCAGCAAAATCTACTAACACTCAAAACCAAAAATTGGTCTGTTAACCACCCAAAACTCACCTAAGGCCCTCGGTACCACAACCAAATTTGCCAACACATCCCATAATATCATTCAAACATTTTACAACCTTCGAAACGCTCAAAATAACATTAAAACATCAAATCACTCTCAGATTCAAGCCTAAGAATTTCAAAACTTCCGAATTTCGAATTCGATCAAAAAGTCTATCAATTCTCGTCCGAATGACCTAAAATTTTGCACACACATCCCAAATAACACAATGGACTTACTCTAATTTTTGTAATTCCATTCCAAACCCAATATCAAAACTTCCCATGCTGACCAAAAAATGCCAAATTTTCAATTCCGCCAATTCAAACCTAAATTTTCCACGGACCTCCAAAATTCATTCCGGACATGCTCGCATGTCCCAAATCACCTAATGGAGCTGACCAAATAATAAATATCCACATCTAAGATCATTTACTAAAAAATTAAAACTTGGTCAAACATTTCAAATTTAAAGCTTCAAAGTGAGAATTGTTCTTCCAAATCCATTCCCATTATCCTGAAACCAAAACCAACTTACATAAGTAATAATACATCATACGAGGCTAGTCAGGCCCAAGAACTGGTGAGCTAAGTGAAAATGCTCAAAATGATTGGTCAAGTCGTTACAATGGAGATGACACACCCTTTCCTGATGAGGGGATGATGAGGAGGAAGAGAATGTTGAACCTGATTTGGCGAGAGAGCATGCTCCACCGCTCGTTAGACCAAGAGTGTACGAGTCCCACGTGTTGTTTTATTCAAGAGAAATTCTCTACTTTGATTATTTTCCAAGTATGCCAAATGCGGATGTCCTCACAATGGATATTAATGAAATTTAGACAATAATATGAGATGAATTTAGAGCAACGATGTTGTCAAAGGGCATGCTTTTACGTGATAAAGCGCGCCTAAGTAGGGCGGTGCGAATGTATAGCGTAAAAGAGAGTCATGAAATCATGGTAGCAGATTCATCTCGAGAAGTATACAAGGTTATTTGTCGTATATGGTTTACAGGCTGTAATTGGATATTGCGTGCGAGGAAGAAGAAAACAAATATGTGGGTTTTGGGTAAATACATTGGCACCCACAATTGTGAAATGGACACATTCAGTGGGAATCATTTTAACTTGAATATTGTCTTGATTCCCCACATTGAAACGTCCATAAGGTACAAGATCAAAGAGTGTATAACATATGTCCACCAGAAATATGGGTGTATCATTACCAAGTAAACTTAAGTATACATTTACGTGCGTGCCTTCCAGCAAATCCAACAAATCCCTGCAATAGGGGAGATTATGTCGAGCCTCGTACTCGCGTCCATATCCTAGCCTATTAACCCACCTCCCAGCTAAAGGAAGAAACGGTGGAGGTGTTGCACCCGGAGCGATGGGTGGTAAAGGTGTTTGCAACTGCAGGAACCGCTCCCAGGCCCAAACCTAATATACAATTTGGACGTAAAATTTAAGGTATACTTTTACTATGTATGTTATAAACATGAAAATAATTGACTATGTTTTTACCAGCAGCATCGCGAAAAATCCGGCAATGTCCTGCTGGGTGCCCATGCTAGCCTGACACATCTGCCTATATAAGTAACCAAGAATAGTTGCACCCCAACCGTAACTAGGTAAATCATCTAGCTGCTAAAGATGATGAAGAAATCTCAAGCTGACTAGGTTTCCTGAAGTATTCGGGAATAATACCCATCCAAACATAAGAAACATCAACAATATCGTGTATAGATTAATATGAAGATCCGGTGTATCATCCATAATATTCGGATGCATCGTCTCTAGATGCAGCCGAACGGGCGTCAACTGCAGATGACTAGTTCAATGTAGCATCATCTGTTGGCTAGAAACCAATGAGCCGATGCAATATCTCCAGGTACTGCACTCCTACATAATCTCTGATAGCATACGGTAAAGTTACAAGATGACCATCAACAAGCAGCCCATAGAGAACCTCAACGCCCTGAAGCGTGGTAGTGCCTCGCCAATGGGTAAATAAAATGTGTGTGTCTCTGGTTGCCACCGCTCTATCAAAGACATTATCAACGACCAATCCAGCTACAACCGGTCGATCGCAATAATCCTATAAAAACTTGTATCCTAAAGGCGTCTGACTATACGGGGATGGAGATGGTGGTCCCTAAGAAAGTATCACATATCGTCTACTCTTCTACCACGGAACATTAGGGCCAGTAATTGCCCTTCCCATATGTACGAAGACTTATGCTCGGCCTGTAGTAACAGTAGATCTTGCAAGGCAAATCCGGGATGCACAGGTGGAACCTCCATGATTACTACTATTAATTGAACAATATAAATTAAAGTTTTTTCTTTTTCATTGCTTAACATATTTAAATATATTGCAATACCCTTAATATTAAAATTTATTCGATATTTTTACTATATTGTTAATTAGGTTGATACATTTTCTATATTATAATTTTATATTTTATATGTTACTTTAATATTTATGTTAGTTTACTATTTTATATGTTTGTTTATTACGGTATTTAATATGTTGTTTCTTATTTTATATGTTATTTTATTATTTTAGATGTTTGTTTGTTACTTACCTATTTTTGACTTTAATAAAATTAAATAATTAATTTTATAACTATACATGATTTAATTATTAAATATTCATATAACAATTCTTAGTCTAAGTCCAAATGAACCACATTGTAATTATGGTTTTGATATTTGAGACCTAGTAGTACCAAGGTATCCAATATTCTTGTGTTCATGATGAAAACAATTTTCCAATTTATCACTCAGCAGGTTTATTAGCTTATTATTTTATATATTATTTTACTATTTTATTTGTTAGTTTATTATTTTATATATTAGTTTTATTACTTTATATGTTTATTTGTTACTCACTTATTTTTGACTATAATAAAATTAAATAACTAATTTTCATAACTATGTGATTTAATTATTAAATATCCATATAACAATAATTAGTTTGATAAATATTATTTTTTTCTCGTGTTATTTTCTTATGTTTGTTGACTAGAATCGGAGAGAGTTTGTGTTTGAACTATCAGCTTTTTTGAGATATTTTTGGGTTTAACATGTACTTAAATGATTAATTTCAATGACTACAAAGATAATACGGTAAAGGGCACTACATTTTACTACGGTAAAAGGGCACTACATTACAAATACGAGCACTAGATTAAGGCACAAGATACCGCTATATTGAACTAAAGTCACGTATCTATTTTACTAGTCTTTTAGCAAATAACTAATCTGAATTGGACAAAAATAACAAAAAAAAATTAATCACGAAAAAATATATACCACAATAAAGAGTAACTAATTAATACTTTTTAACAACTAATAATATTTTTTTATTTTACTAATTTTTTAAGCACGCTAATAATATAATCCGGTTAAAAATAATAAATTAATTAAATCGCAAAATAATCACGAAATAACATAGAGCAACGAAATAACATAGAGCACGGCAAAAAACAACTAATATGTATTTTTTATACATGAGTTTTAATAAAAATTAAGTCGGAATACCTCAATTTTTATTTTTTGGAAACTAAAAGATTTGGTGATTTTGAGCCGAAACGAGCAAATCACTACGAGATAACGCCTTAGCTAGGATGTGGAACCGAAAATTTATATTTTTTTGGGACTGGTAGGTTCTACTCGCTTTTTTTGCTTAAAATGGGGAGGGGGGGAGGACCGTTGTTCGTTTTTAATTTGGGGAGGGGGGGATTCTTTTTTGGTAGGGAAGGAGAAGGACCGATAATTTATGTAGGTAGCGCTTAATGTAAGACGCTATACTATAGCACCTTATATTAAGATGTTATGCCTTCCCGCTCCTTTTACGTTCAAATATATCATCTTATATTAGGGCGCTATACCTTAACGGACAAACGACCGTTAAGGTGTAGCTGTTTAGCCAAAATATGAAATTTCGATTAAAATAGAAAATAAGAGAAATTGAGTTACTGATAATCAAGAGACCAAAGAGTATAGTAGGTTTTCAATAATAAGAATAAATAGCAAAGAAAATTGTATTTCAATATGATCTCAATAGTCAATCGTGTCCGTACAAATGATGTAACTTCTTCCTTTTATAGTTGATCCTAGGTAGAAGAATGAAACCTGAGCTTTAATGATATAATTTATGAGTAATAAATGACATTGAAAAAACTGTTACACAATCATTTCTATTAAATATCAATTCTTCAACGTATCAGGTATTTAATATTGAATGTGGTCTCCTTTTTGTCTTCGAATTCATTTGTTTGACGTCTTTCGTTCTGTTGGTTCTAAATATCTTGAATTGATACGGAACTCGTGTCTACTTACTTTTCCCTTTTCCCGTGTCTTCTATCATTAACTTCATATCTTTTTGAATATTCAAGAATCCTCAGTCTTAAATGCTTCATTTAGATACATGATATGTATCTAAATTACTCGTCGTGTCCATTCTGAACTCCTCTTATCAATTAAATATTATTTGTTGACCTTTTGACCAATTCACATGTCACGTCACTTTTAATAAAAAATTCAATTTTTTCCAATACAATAACGCCTTATATTAAGGCGTTATATATATTATGGTCACCAGTTCTTTTATTTTTTTTTTTCACATATTTTAATTTTTTAAGTCCAAAAGAACAACATCTTAGTTCCGGACACATTTATCCACTCCCTGATCATTCGAATACCATTCCATTCTAGAAAATTACAGATATTGATCAAAATGGTCATCCTCAACAAAAAAATGAATAACTTTATAATACTTAATATTATCAGTACGTATGGTATCTTGAAAAATATTTGTCAAGTTTGTGGTACAAAATATTCGACCAGACAAGTGGCAAATGTAGTACTATACTTGACTTACATGTAAGTTAGCTGATTTTTTTTTCTCGAAAATATGTACCACTTATATAGTTTAGATAAAACTCGTTAATATATATACATAAAAGTAATATTTGACTTATAAATATTGCATAATTTTTAATATATACAATATAAGTTTTCGGTAACAGTTATTCATCTGACCACATTTGAGCCTATGTGGTATGAAACTTATTTCCTACCGTTCAAAATAAGAATAATTGAACAATGATAGGAATATATCTCTATCATATTATTCATATTATCCCACAAGAATAAGTTCTTTTTGGCCCTTGGCAAATTACAATAGGAAGAGAAAAAGAACCAAAAATATCATCAAATAATGGAGGAAACGAGAGAATCCCACTAAGCTATAACTTGTATAAATACATATCATTCCCCTTTTCATTTTCCTCAAGCCAGTCAAAAAACAAACAAAATACTCATCTCAAACATCCATTTAAACATTAGCCATGGCTTCAATGCAATGCTACAAAGAAGAAGGTAAGGAGTTTGATTACTATGAGAAATCCTCAGGCACTTACCAGAAACCAACTAACTACTCGAATTCGGGTTACCAACAAGCTTACTACGAGAAAGAGAGGTGTTACGAAACCAACCCTGGAATGACGGGTTATGGTACTGGTCACGGCCATCAACATGGACTAGGTAACGGATATGGCAGCACTAACCCATGTGGGCCAATGATGGGCCATAGCACGGGCTACGGGTCGGGCCATAACAATCATGGAATGCCGGGCTATGGTGCGGGCCACAACACTCACATGCAGAAACCCGGGTTCAGTGGAATGGGCTCGGGCGCTTTGGGCCATGTTATGGGATTTGGAAAGAAACATGAGGGACATCATGGACATGGTGGGTACGGAATGGGCTCTTCTGGTTGCACCACATACAAGAAACAACACCGTAGGAGAAAGGGTGGTTATGGTAGCGGCAGTGGCAGCGACAGCAGCGATGATGAACGTCGCTGCTAAATAACTACAGGTAACTGTTCATAGTAAGTGAAATTAGTTATCTGAAAAACTAAATATATAATCTTTTATAACATGCTAAATTGAACTGATAGTGTAAAAATTCTTTTGGGCAGGTCTGGTAAGTAGCAGCCTGGCTTATGAGAAGGAAGAGAGTGAAGTTCCTAGTACTAACTAGGGAGTATATTATGACATTAATAAATAAGAAGCAGATTTTAGCCATGGTTACTATTGTCTACTTAAGTTATGCACTTACTATATATGGAACTTGAGAATTTGTACGTGTGTGTGGTGTATTATGTACTAATAATGTAACTGCTTATTCCCTTTGGTAATAAATCTAGGAGAAAATAACCCCAAAAAACGGTCTTAATGGTGTGTGCGCTTTGTTTTCTGCATGATATAAAATCGCTATGAATTTAATACTGTATATTTAAATTTATCTTTGAATCGCCACGAATGACTTATTAATTCAAGAGAGAAGTGCACCAGTAGCCATTTTTATGTCTGCTATTTAAAATATATCAATAATTTACGATGTGCTTAGTAATTGCATGCAAGAATAGCCATTTTGCACCATATAAGCTAAGAAAACCAAAAAATTTGCTAGAGTTGAAGATAAAGCAAATATTGGGCTGCATAATTTATGATACTCCAATGCGGGGGAAAAATTCCAAATTAGTGAGATTTACAAATGGTTATTCAAAAATAACAATAGTTTCAAAAATAATTTGAATTTGGCCACTTTTCATGTAAAAATAAATTTGAAAGAAACATTGTTGAGAATCCAAAAAAGTAATCCAGTATAATATATTGGAAATTTCAATATAACATGCTGGACTCTAGTATATGATACTGGAATTCCAGCATAATGTACCAATCTAGCATCATATACTGGTGCTCCAATCTCCAGTATATTATAGTGGGACTTTTCGCGTGTTGGAGGCACAAGTGCACCATTCTCCAGTATATTATGCTGGAACTTTCCATGTTGTAGCAACGTAGTGGCTATTTTTCAATGACTTTGCAAGTGCTAGTTATTTGTAAATGATCAGTCCGAAAACTGGCTAAACCATGCTATTTTTACCTCCAATACTTATATTTACAGTTGCCACTACAAATCAAATTGATCAAACAATTTCCGGTCATAAATCACGAACTTAATACTAGTTAAGTTAAAATACATGAATAATAACTTGTACGATTCAAGTAAAAATATTACTGTATATGAAGAACACCAAAATAAAAAAACATAAATCAGTGAAGAAAATTGAAAATCAAATAGAAAGAAATATCCAAGCAAAAGGACTAATCACAATCTTGAATAGGTATAGGAAGAAATCAATCACTTTCCATTGAGGTAAAGGCAAGTCACCTATTTCAAGATAGGAGTAATTGGGCAGCACGATGCACTAAGCTTCGACTATATGTAAGGTCTAAAGAAAGATCGGACCTCAAGGACTTATTGTACACGACTTTAAGCATTCTGAATTGGAGTCACGAAGACGCCAACTTAATTACATGATAAATAATCATACCATTACAAAATTAAGCCCTCAAACTTTGAAGAGCAGATGAATATTATGAGAGAAAACGAAAGGGGAAGGCATCTGTTAATTTTCCTTCAAGACATACCTTAGTTTTTCTGTGTATCAGAAGAGACACATAAAATAGCAGTAAGGAAATTTGTAGGAGTTCATGAGAGAACGCTGTTGCTGAATAAAGCGTGGCATCACATAATAACTAGTGCTGTCAAAGACGCAGTTAAGCCTTGAAGCGAAGCTTAAAATATGTTGATCGCTTTGCCTCGTTTTGTGGACGTTTTAGTGTCGCATCAAGGCTCTAAAGCATATTTTTCCTTACGAATGAGAGTAATCCTGAAAACGCTACATTAAACATTTGATATTTCACTATATCGCAATCTTGTTTTCAATTTCTTTATCCATAAATTTATTATTCATGATTATATTTATTAGTCTTGGACTGCGTACCTTTTCACATGTTGCGCCTTTTTTCATTAAAGCTCAAATTATATTTGCGCTTTGCGATTAAAACCCCAATGGACCTTAAAGTTTTTTTTTGTTTGATAATAACATGTGGTGTATCACTATGTACTTGACCATATGTACTTGACCAAATAATCTAGGCATACCTGACAATGATTTATATTGCTTGATTGCTTCCCTATTACAAGTGGCTCTAATGTTGCTCTTCTATTTCTCATTCCCATCTCATCTTGATTCCTAATTCCCTGGCAATACTTTCTTGGTTCTGAGTACCTGCCCTTATTTGAAAATTCGAAAGTTAACAAATAGGAGTAATAAATCTTTGGTAATATAAATAACTTTTTCCTTCCTATCCATGCCTTGATAGAAACTATGAAATGTGTGGTCATATTCACCTTCAAAGTTGAAACTTTGCATATAGAGGCAGATCAAAGGATTTAAATTTTATGGGTTCAATATTTAAGAATTTTATTATTGAACCTATTATATTTTTAAAGTTACGGGTTCAACCTACTAATTTTTTGCAAATTTAATGAATTTTTACATATAAATTATACTGCACATTAAAAGTTATAGGTTCAATTGAACACGTCACTTCAATAGTATATCCGCCACTGCATGTATAGACGACTTCCAACATTGCCATTGATGACGCTAATAAGTTCTTAAATAATATTCAGAATACAACTGGGATTCTTGCATTAGCAATAGATTAGTCTTTTATATTGCTCTCATAAGCAAGCAACAGCAAGATTTTTTGCTTTGGCCGGGGAGGGAGGAGCACAGGTTGGTGATACAATTCGAACACAGATTCCAAAATTAGACAAAAAGAAGTGACCAGCATCATACTTTTGAACAGGTCCAAGCACACAGATGTTAAGGACAAGCTGATGCTGAATAGTAGAAGGTGTTCACTCGGTATAAGCTAGACGACGACGACAACAACAACATACCTAGTGTTATCCCACACTGTGGGGTTTAGGGGAAGTAGTGTATACGCAGACCTTACCCCTACCTTGTGAGGATAGAAAGTTTGTTTCCAATAGACCCTCGGGATCAGAAAAGCATAAGCACCACATTAATGAAAATATAGACAAGAAGAGATAATACCATAAAACCATATAAAAGTATAATAAAAACAACAAGATAGTAAGGTGATCAACAATGAAAGAAAACAACGGTTAGTCACAAAAACCTACTACCAAGAGAAAGCGAGACTATGTGACAATACTATTGTTATAAACACTCCAGACTACCTACTCTACACCCTAATCCTCGACCTCCATACCTTCTTATCAAGGATCATGTCCTCAATAGTTGAAGTTGCGCCATGTCTTGCCTAATACCTAGTGAACAATAGAAGGTGTTCACTGGCTATAAGTTACACAAGAAATAATTGCAGAATCCAACCTGCTTTCCATGCAAACCAGACATTACAAGTAGCAAAAACCCATCGTCGTGGAACTTCTTTGCCTTTGAGTTATTTTGTGTGGATATACAATGCCTGCCATTCTGAAATAAAAATCAAAATACAAACTCATTCTAAGAAAATACACAAAGATGTCCTCTACTTACAAGCAGGGAGTGAACCAAGAAAAAGTACTGCAGAAATGCTGTGGAAGTGCTTCAGCAATTAAGTTCAGGAAATTTGATGGACTAAAAGATAAATCGGATCTACTAAATTTGGATTAGAGGAGTAATAATATTGAAGATTCTAAACTTTGAAACAAGATAATTACAACAACCCGGTGTAATCCCACAAGTGGGTCTGGTACAAGTGGGTTCTGGGGAGGGTTGTGAGTACGCAGACCGTATCTATTCTAGTGTGCACGTACATCCACCTCAACATCCTCATCCTCATTTCTGCAGAAACAAGATAATTAATTACCATAAAATGCCCAGGTAGCACAGAGGATGCAAAGGTACATTCCTACCATCTGTCCTTGACTTTGTCATATCAACGAACCAGGAGAAGATTCAACATAACTCATTCAATAAATTCTCAAAATGATGTGCCCTTACTCAGGTTTTCAGAATATTCAGTAAGCATAGAAAGAACTCTAGATTACTGTAGAATTTCCAATATCGCCGCAGCAAATGCCAGATTAGAAATGAACAGCATCAATATACTTATTCAAGTTTGTACAATGGATTTGAAGTTGAACAATATTCACAAAAGTTCAGAAGCCAAATGCGGTATCTCTGCAGAGTGGCCAGCAGTTGAAGGAACAATAGTACATAAACAAGCAACAAAGGAGTAGTAGAGTTAGAAAAAATCCACTTTTTTACAAGCTTAATCCAGTGTCTGGAAACTTTACAAAAAACCCAAATGTCATTGTAATTTCAGTTAGTCCAGAGCTTTAAAAGATAAAAGATTTTAGACCTCTTACCCTCCTTGAGGTGTATATAAAATTCTGTCAGGTGTTCACACAGAAATGATTGAAGAAGGTTATTGATAAACTAGTTGCAGGAAACCAAAATGCATTTATTAGAGCAAAGTTCAGAGATACAAACATGTGAAAAGAAATGTCATTGAGGAATCTGAAAGAATATTAGTGTCTTGGATGGAATGTCAACTTACACCCTTAGCATCAAGGAACATGTAATGTGCGTGGCAAACCATTTTGAAATCAATAAATTAAGATAAATCCGAGTTTGATCGGGTATTTCCCCCATTTTTGCATCATCAAAATGAAATGAATAGTTGAATACAAATGTGTGCCAATATTGAAAAGAAGCTAAGCAAATTAAGGAATGATTCCCTGGGAAAGGCAATCAGGACAAGAAAATGGTGCACCTAATGAGATGGCAAACACCAATGAAGAGCAAAAGAGAAAGCGTTTTTGTATACAGACTACTCAAAAACATCTAGCAAGTCCATGAAATCAATAATAATGCTAATTAAAGGTTCTCCTCTATGCCAGAAAAATAAATTTGTATACATCTGTTCCTTGCAGCAGAAAAAGACTCCCTTTTGTTCTTCAAAACATCTCTTGTTCCTTTCAAGCAAAACTGTCCATATGATGCATAAAGGAATTTGCTTCCATGTCTTCTTTGAACATCTATCCGTGCCTTGAACCTGCCAACCGTCAAGTAGCTCCTTAAAATTTTGTGCCAACACCCAATGCACCAGAAACATATTTAGAAGTAGCATCCAGATCATCCAAGTGTGCTTTCAGCGTCAGATTCGCACAAAAAGTATCTATTGCATAGGTTATACCCTCTGCAAATTACCCTGCACTAGACATGCACCATGCCTAGCAATCCACCAAAACATACAACCCTAGAGGCTTTATGCAGTGGCGAAGTTAGGAATTTTTCCAAGGGTATTCAAACTTGAATGAAATGAAAAAAAATTCCCGACAACAGGTGTTCAATATGTGTTATGTACCTCTAAAACGTACCTATATACACAGTGCAATTTTTCGACGAAGGCCGGTCAGTTGAGCACCCTTGTGACCATGGGGATTCGCCACTGGCTATATGGAGCTTTGGTTAGCATCTGCCAAGGGCAGTGAATTTCAGAATCACCAGCTTGGTTTTTCAGTAGTTCATAACACGATTTCACAGAGAAATCTCCATCCTTACCTCCTGACTGTTAGAAAATAATAAACAAAAATGGCTTTGAGCCGTGAAAATTGACTGTCCTTAAAGAGTTATCGCCGTATACTAATTTAGGGAAATACAAAACGATTCTCTTCAGGATACAACAAAGCCTGAAATAATACTTGTGATTTTCTATACTGCTTCGTTGGAAATTCTTGTGTATTTATAGGCAATTAACAAACCTTTCAGAAAAGATGTCTTGTTTCACAAACAAATATAAAAAGATGTCTTGTTTCACAAACAGACATAACTATTCAACAAACCTTTTCTGAAAAGATGTCCAAACATATTCAGTTGAATCCTTTCATAACAGACACAACTATTCAACAAACCTTTTCAGAAAAGATGTCTTCTCTCTTCCGATGTGGGAACTACCCACTTTCCAACATGTGAAATAACAAAATATCCTACAATCCCCCACTAGTTTGTTATTTCACTCCATAACACTTGTGAATAAGAGAAAGTATCTTATATAGATTTGAACTTTCTTTTAGTGTAAGCATTTTAAAGTTTTGACGAAGTTATTGGTATCTTAAGATTTGAACCACAACTCCTTATGCCAAAACCGAAAGTACCACACACACAGCGTTATCTAGTAGCTTAGAAAATCCAGTATTCGCTTTAGCACGTTTACGGCCATGTGCTCATCCTGAATTCATGAATATTTACAAGATCAACCCTTTAAATCTTGCTAGAAGCGGCACCACTTCAATATTCATATAGGTGGAATTAGTTACTATGTCCCTGTTACTCCAGACATTAATAATTCCATTAAGATTAATCAACATCTTCATGTAACAATATGCACTTTGGAGTTTGTCTTTATGCCCCTGTTATAACAAGCATTTAACAACTCCTTAACTCCTCACATAACAGTAAGTAGTACAATAGAATTAGGGCTCCTAAAGAGGAGATCAATGCTTAAACAATACAAGAAACTTGTTATTACCCATTGAACTTATATTGTTAGAATGTATACTAACTCAAAGTGGGGTTCCCATTCCTTGCATTTAATTTAAGGGTCTCAGCCACATCCCTTTACAAGTTTGTTGTACTACGTCTCTACCTAATGGCTTCGTAAGTGGATCAGCCAAATTCTTATTTGATCTCACATATATTATAGTTATAGCTCCATTTGTAATTAATTCTCTTAAATAAGCATGTCTCAAGCTTATATGTCTCGATTTCCCATTGTATATTTTATTGTGAGCAACACACATTGTAGTCTCACTATCACAGAATATGAAAATGGCTGGCATAGGTTGTGGCCACAACTTTATATCAAGTAACATATTCATCAGCCATTCTGCTTCTTTTCCAGCAGCTGCTAATGCAATAAATTCAGATTCCATAGAAGAATGAGAAATACATGTTTGTTTCTTGGATGCCCAACTAATGGCTCCATCACCTAGAGTAAATATCTATCCTGATGTGGATTTATTATCATTAACACTTGTAATCCAACTTGCATCAGAATATCCCTCTAATACATTAGGGAAACCACTATAGCAAATGCCTAAGTGCTTTGTATATTTTAAATATCCAAGCACTCTACTTATTGCTTTCCAATGATCATTACCTGGATTACTGGTAAACCTTGAAAGTTTACAAGTAGCAAATGCTATGCCGGGTCTAGTGTAATGCATTGCATACATCATACTACCAATTGCACTTGCATATTCCAACTGTGCTATTGCTCTTCCAGTATTTTCAATTAGCTTAATACTAGAATCATAAGGAGTATTATACTCCTTTGTTCTTAAATGACTGAATTTACTAAGAATTTTATCTATATAATGTGCTTGTGACAAAGTCACTTGCTTGTTATCTCTTTTAACTTTTATTCCCAAAATAGTATCAACTTCATTTAAATCTTTCATTTTAAAAACTGAAGTTAGATACTTCTTGGTCTCGGTAATTCCTTGTAGATTCGTACAAAAAATCAGCATGTCATCGACATACAAACAAATTATTACTCCATATTCTTTTGTAAATTTAGAGTAAATGCACTTGTCCGCATTATTATGTACGAACCCATTTGATAGTATTACACTATCAAATCTTTCATGCCACTGTTTAGGCGCTTGTTTGAGACCGTAAAGAGACTTTATCAATTTACAAACTTTCTTCTCGTTTCCTGGAAGAACAAATCCTTCAGGTTGTTGCATATATATTTCTTCACTAAGGTCCCCATTTAAAAAGGCCGTCTTAACATCCATTTGATGTACATAAAGATCATAGATAGAGGCCAAGGATAAAAGGACTCTAATGGATGTTATTCTTGCAACAGGAGCATATGTATCAAAATAGTCTATGCCTTCCTTTTGAGTGAAACCTTTTGCAACTAATCTTGCTTTGAAGGTTTGGACAGAACCATCTGTATTGTACTTTCTCCTAAAGACCCACGTACAACCTATAGGTTTTGATCCAAGAGGAAGATCAACTAAAACCCAAGTGTTGTTGGATATAATCAAGTCCATTTCATCATTAATGGGCTCTTTCCAAAAGGCAGCGTCTCTAGAAGACATTGCTTCTTGAAACGTCTTTGGGTCTTATTCAACATTTAATACAATAGGAATTTGATTACAAACGTTTGTCCTATCTCCTTCAACCAGAAATACAATAGATTGTGAAGAAATAAAATCAGAACCAAGATGTTTTTCTTTTCTTATTCTTTGGCTTTTCCTTGGTTCTATTTGCATATTATCACTTCTTTCTTTATTTGTAATAATTTCAGAAGGTGACAATCTATTAGCATCAATACATTTTCCATTTACTTCAGTCATTTCATTAACATTATCATTTATAAATCTATTTTCAATAAACTCAACATGTATAGATTCTATAATGACATTAGATTCTAGATCTAGTAGTCTATATGCCTTGGAGTTTTGTGCATATCCTACAAAAATACTTTTAATTCCTCTAGGACCCAATTTTGTTCTTTGATGGTCAGGTACCCTATAATAAGATACACACCCCCACACTTTAAAATAATTTAAATGTTATTTTCTACCATTCCAAAACTCATAAGGAGAAATATGCATACTTTTTGAAGGCACTCTATTTAAAATATAACATGCAGTTAGTAGTGCTTCACCCAATAAATTGTGTGGCAAATGTGCATTAAGTAACATAGCATTAACCATGTCCACCAAAGTTCTATTTTTTCTTTCCGCCAACCCATTTTGTTGAGGAGTATAAGGGGCACTCATTTGATGTATTAGGCCATGCTCTTCACAGAACCGGCCCGTCGTTACGGGAATTGCCACCCCGTTACCTTGCATTAACATATCTTATGTTTCTATATCAGTGTTAGAACCTATCGGGTGAGTTAGGAGTGAATTGAATTGAAAATGAAGCAAATAGCATGTTTGAAGGAAGTTTGAATATGGAAAGTCAACCTAGAGTTGACTATTGAGTTAGAGTGCTCGGAATCGGATTCTGATGATTCGACTAGTTTCGAGGGATCATTTATGACTTAGGAGAGCAATCGGAATTGAATTTGGAGATCCGGTGTAGAAATAGGCTTGAATTGGCTAAGGTTGAATTTTGGCGAAATCCGAACGGTAGGTGAGATTTTGATCTGGGGGTCGGAATGGAATTCTGATAGTTGCAGTAGCTCCGTTAGGTGATTTTGGATATGCCTGCAAAATTTCAGGTCATTCGGACATCGTTTGGTCGGGTTTTTGATTGAATGAGCAATTCGGAAATTTTGAAGAAACTTAGGCTTGAATCCGTGTGTAATTGGTGATTTTGATGTTTAGGATGGTGTTTTTATGATTGGAACAAGTTCATATCGTGTTTTGGAGTATGTTGGTGGTTTTTGTTGGGGTCCCGGGGGCCTCGGGATGAATTCGGGGGTCCAAACGGACCAATTTGTGCCGAAGGCACTGTTGTTTCTGCTGCAATAAATGCAGAGAATTTTTGTGCTTTGCGATCGCGAAGCTATGTATGCGATCGCGTAAGAGGAGGATGTTGGGAAGCTCTGCGATCGCAAGGTTGAGTCTGCGATCGCGTAGTGTATCAGAGTGAGGCCGAAAATTTGTTCTTCGCGATCGCGGGAAGAGTGATGCGATCGCGTAAGGTCGACTGGTTGTGCATCGCGATCGCGGGTGTATTGATGCGATCGCGTAGGGTCGTTAAGTGGGTCACTACGATCGCGTCCAGGTTCACGCGATCACGTAGAGGAAAAGTTGGCAGCCCAGGATTTGTGCATCGCGACCGCGAAGCCCAGTGCTGCGATCGCGTAGAGTAAATAGGCATGACAATGAATTTAAGTCCAGAACGTTTCAGACACGACCTACACCCCAAAACACCATTTTTGAGCCCTACAGAGAAGAAATCACGGGAAAACGCTGGGAAATCATCGGGTATTCATCGGAGGTAAGTTTCTTGACTCAAAAATATCATTTTATAGTAGAATTAACATCAATCTTCATGAATTTGGGTAGAAATTGTGAAGGATTGTGGCCTAGATATTGAAAACGAAAATTTGGGTTTTGAAAGGCCAATCGAACTCCGATTTTGGTAAATTTTATATGTATGGACTCGTGGTGAGACGAGGATTCTGGAAGTATGAGTTTTGAAATTTTTCGAGATGTGGGCCCGGGGCTCGGGTTTTGCCAATTTCGTGATTTTTGATATTTTTCGAGTTCTTTTGATTGGGTTATGTTCCATTAGCCTATTTTGATATATTTGTACTGATTTTGACTAGTTTTGACATGCGTGGATGCCGGTTCGAGGAGCTAAGGTGTCGCGGGCATGAGTTTTCGTCGGTTCGAGGTGGGTAATACTTGTAAATGATGTCCTAAGGGTTAGTAAACCCCGGACTTGCACATCTTAGTGCTGTGTTGAGGTGACTTGCACGTCGGATAACGGGCATGGGGTAGAGCACCATTGGGGATCGTGACTTGGTCCGTCCCGCGTAATAAATAATAACACCTAATTGTTGAAATGAATTGGACTAATTATCATGCTTGGGCTTCGTGCCGATTATTTGAATCCTTCGGGGATTGGTATCATTGTCTTGATAACACTGTGCATATTTTTATCTAAATTTAAGGTTTTAAATGGTATTTTGCTATTCAGCATTCTTATAAGGTTATGAAAAACTTGAACAAGGTCTTAATAATATTTTAGCTGTGAGCTAATATGATATTGTTGCCCGTAGGGCTTTCTTGATTATTTGTTAGACTGGTTGGGCGGAGGGCCATATGTGAGAGAATGACGATTTATGTAACATATGCATATACATGCATGGATCGGACCGCACGCCACAGTAGTATATGGATCGGGCTGCGCGCCGCAGCAGGTGTGATATTAATATTGTGCTTGGGCTGTAGGAGCCCCTCCGGAGTCTGAACCCCCACAGTGAGCACGGGTACCCAAATTGGATCGGGCTACGCGCCGTAGCGGTCATATGCATTGCATGACATACATACATTGGTTTACGTGTACTACGTGGCATAACATTTAGCACTCATACATTACTGGCACACATGCATTAGTTGCCTTATTGACCAGATCTCCTGGTGGAAATTGTTATGGAGTGCTGAGCCCGAGGGGTTGATTTGAGTGCGGACTTGCACTGCTTGAGATTGTACCAGGTATTGGTATGTTATCATGAAAGAAAGGAGCTAAAAATTTAGATTTCTTAATATTCTACTCTCATATGCTGGAAAGGAATAAAAAGATAGTTCCGTATTGTGTAGCATGAGATAGTGCCTTGCGTGGTTTTCTTCCCTTCAGCATTATTTACTTTTATTACTGCTGAGTTGGAAGTACTCACACCCGACTCCCTACACCTTGTGTGCAGATCCAGGTACATCACAGTGGAGCTGATTCTATTGCGGCTCGGGAGTGCTTTTGGACAGTCGAGGTAGCTGCCAGCGTTCGCAGGACCTGATTCTCCAGTTTGTCTATATTTTGTTTCTGACTATCCCACAGTTGTGCACGGTTATATTCGTTATTTACACTTTGTATACTCTGTAGAGGCTCATGACTCTTGACCTTTCGGTCTATGGGAGTTGGCACGTGTTGGGACTTGGTTCCCCTGTTTCGATATATCCATCACTGTTATTTTACAATTGTTATGCTTAAATGGGATAAGGCGAGCTCATAGCTCTATGATTGTTGTTGATTGGTCGGGCTGGCCTAGTAGTGTGCTGGGCGCCATCACGACCGGATTTGGGGTCGTGACAAGTTGGTATCAAAGCCTAGGTTTACTAGGCCTCATGAGTCTTGAGCCGGTTAGTAGAGTCTTGTGGATCGGTACGGGGACGCCTGTACTTATCCTCGGGAGGCTGCGAACCTTTAGGAAACACTTCACATTTCTTGGAATTCTTATCGTGCGCACTTGATTCAGCTTGAGATATAATTTTGAAATTCCTTCCGCACGTCTGTGTACGCATCGAGCGCTCAGTAATATAATTGACTTCTGGCTTGCAATTCCCCGATCGAGGGGCGAGATATAATCTCTGTGAATTCATGTTGCGCCAGTCGGGAGGACTTGAGGCCAGATCATTGTCTATGGCTTGAGCACCAAAGTACTAATTTCGCAAGTCGGTATTATGAAGTTCATACGATCGGTATTGATCTTTATTGTGCAAATGGCAGTTTGATAATGGGAGAGTTGTAAGGTATTCAGTTCTTGTTGTGATTTGATATGTAGCCCTAGTTATGGGCGTGAGAAATATGTTCATTGCCTTTTAGCGGAAATATAAAGTGCACTATGTGTGGTAGTATGAGTTTAGACTCAAGAAAATTGAATTGGTTGTGCTATGAGTATTTCGGTGAAAAGGTATTTGACATATGTTATGATTCGAGCAGGTGCAGCGCATGTCCATGTATCAATTTTGATAATATAACTTGTATAGTGTTGAGATTAATGTTGTTGATATACATTGCGATGTCTTGTTGAGTTATGGATGTATTGTTAGAATGGTTTGGTGATTCTATGGCAGGTGGATAGGCCAAATTACAAAGGAAACTCTGCCGAAATTTTTGGAAAATTTGGGACTTAGAAAGATTTCTGTCACCTAAAAAGAGGGGGCGTAACTGTTGTGTGTGAATGAATGCAAGAATTGCAAAAGAGTTAATATTTCTGATGATTCGAATCTCCGCCGAAGCTTGTAAATGACTTGAGTTTAATCTCATATTAACATTTTGGCATCACTTGAGTAATAATGATATGAGTGGTTGAAAGTGCTTTGATGAATGGCTTCGAGCTAAGTTGGGGAGGTTGCTATTGAATAACCGATTGCACTATTGTGTGCTATGTTGATTCTGTCTCTAAGTATGTTGGAAAATTCTGGTAAAGGTTATGGTGCTTCGTAGATCTGATGAAGTACTAGGGTGTTTTGAATTGCTGTTGGTAAAGAATATTCACCGTATAGAAAAGAAAGATAGTTGATTGTATCCGTAAGTAATCATGTTCTGCGATGTCAGAGTTCTAACAAAACACGAGTGGTTCTACTCAATAGGACAGTTGAATTACAGCTGAATAAGGGTGAATGATGCCCAAGAATGGTTTTGCAGTGTTCAAGATTTTGCTTGTAACAGTCAGGTGCCTTAAGATTTGTGTATGTGGCTAAAGATGGTGGTTTCGTTAGAGAAGATCAAGACTTGTGTTATATCATGTGAATGGTGGGATTCTAGGTATCCGTATTGGGAAACATTGAGAGAGTATTCAGTGGCCTATGGGTCTTAGACCTTGTGGTCTTGTGTACGAGTCTCGTGTGGTAGCATGATTTTATGTATTATGGTGCTACAGTAATGGCTAATATTAAACTAAAGATGAATCAGAAAGGAAACTGGGTAAATGGAAAAACTTGTTAATAAACCGAAACGGTATGATAAGGAATACGATTAATGCTTGGTATGTGATTGAAGTAATGTGTCTTGTAGATATTGTGCAACAAAGCTCTGGAGTGCTGGCAGTTGTGTAACTCGATATGGGTATAAGGACTAAGTCCTGGCAGTTTAACTTATACGATATAATTGTAACTGGGAGAAAGCGTTTATGATGTATTTTACCGTGGTTTGAAAATGAGTGTATTTTTCATGTTGGTATGCAAGGCTTGGAATAGTTGAGTGCGCCGATGTTTGCGGCGTAGGAAAGGAATATGAATTTCCATGTTATCTTAGTGTGGTATGGTATATGCGATGTGTTATGGAAAGTAGATAATGACATATTCAAGGCTTTGAGATTTGTTCATAATATATGGGAAGTCATTAAAATTATTGAGCAGCACGGGCAGCTGCAGGTGATTTAAGAGTCGATCTTTTTGGTGATTATAGAAAATGGTACTGCTATTCTAGTGATTTGGCAGGGTATATGGTCCAAAAGAACAAGGTAATGTAAACTGATAATATCTGGTGGTATTGTGGTATCCTCTTGTTGGATTGACAATGATGATTGAGTCGTTGTTGGCATAGGGAAATTTCTGAATGGCGTACGTGGTATGAATGGATGCTTGATGTGTGTTACGTGTTCGTACGGTTGAAAGTGGGATCAGGCATAGTGATCCATGTGTTACGTATGTGTTGGAGACTAGAAGTTCTCGTAATCCGCCTACACAGTAGTGGTATATCGTGTGTATTGGCACCATTTAGCGATTATTGGAAATTGGAAGCCCTAGTGGCTCTCTCTTAGCTTGATATGATGAATTTGGGTTATGATACCTTATTTCAGACTGGTTGACATAAGTCAGGTTGTTTAGACTGATGTGATATGGACTATGATGGTATGGCACAAATTGCGTAGCAAAGTGCATCAGAGTATGCTCCAGCGGGGTAGTTGTACCTCAGGACCAGCAGACGGCTGATGGGTATTGCTTTGTTGGTTGGACCTTAGTGGCGGATGTCAGTGTAGAGGTATCTACCATTGATTCAGTTCTAGTATTGAGAAACGTTGTCAGATGCGTTTCATGTGGCCGAGCTTGAGGCTATATATACATGTTTGCTGTAATGAGAAAATTTGACTCGATATGCATTTCCTTTTGCGAGATTTATGCGTGGATCGGGTGGCACGCCGCCACAGGTTATTTGGATCGGGTGGCACGCCGCCACAGGTATGGTATCTGGATCGGGTGGCACACCGCCACGGGTATGTCGTTGGAGCGGGTTGCACGCCGCAACAGAATATTGTGAAAATATAGTTAGTTATATGCTACTGGGTATACAATACTTCCCCACTTCTGAGGAAAAGTCCGTTTTGAGTATCGCTTGGCAAATGGCACGTCGGTTGTGTCCTTTCAGGATTTGATAGCATACATTAATTGTTTCACCACGGGTGAGGTTGATTGTGTGGGTTCAAGACCTAGATCTGTGCGTGGCTAACCGTTTTGAGCTTAGTGGCTTGAGGTGCTTCATGAGTAATAATGTTGGGATAGAATCACGAATCGTGGCAAGGCCACGTGATGTTATGACCTCTCGAGGAGGATTCGGGTACTCTATTTCTATAATGCGAGACGCGATCTTAGTTCTACATTATGATGGCACAGAGGGATTAAATTGCAGCTCTATTTGCTGGAGACAGTTGTCATGATTTGACCTGTCACGATTCGAGTGTGTGCGGACATTTCTATTGGAGCCTATGTTGTGCTCGTCGCAGCTTAGGCCGGTGGTTGAGGTGTCATATCACCAGTGCGGTGTGTTATAATCGAAATGACCATTAGAGTCATTAATGAATACGAGCATATTGGATCTTAGCTTGTTAGAAAGGTAAAAATCGAGGTTTGGCTCCAAAACCTATTGTGGTACCAGTTTTAAAAGGGAAATGGATTCAAGAATGGTTGACCTGAGAGATGGGTTCGGTATATCGCCTGCTTCAGCTGCCGGGGGGGAGGATATGGAGGTGTTGGAATAAGACTCTATCTAATGAAAGAGGTTTTCAGTTAGTATTTGGTTATTGTGGCCAGTTGTTGTGATTAGAGACTATCGTCTCGAGTGATGGGGTTGTCGATACATCATATGATCTCACCCGAAGTAGTGAATATGGGTTATTGCAGTGGATTCGAGTGTATCCCGAGTATAGGCATGGGATTTGCATTTGGCATATGATTTCGGAAAGTGCAATGTGATTTATGGTTCAGATGGTCTGTGAAATTTTGACTATATGGTGTTTTCGGACTTATGTGAGATAGGGTGACGTATGATCGCCCGGATATATGCTTGGTAAGGTCATTCGACTATTGGGTTGCTTCTAGTACAACTCTGAGTCCGCTCGAGGACGAGCGTTTGTTTAAGTTGGGGAGATTGAAACGACCCGGCCCGTCATTACGGGAACTGCCACCCCGTTACCTTGCATTAACATATCTTATGTTTCTATATCGGTGTTAGAACCTATCGGGTGAGTTAGGAGTGAATTGAATTGAAAATGAAGCAAATAGCATGTTTGAAGGAAGTTTGAATATGGGAAGTCAACCAAGAGTTGACTATTGAGTTAGAGTGCTCGGAACCGGATTCTGATGATTCGACTAGTTTCGAGGGATCATTTATGACTTAGGAGAGCAATCGGAATTGAATTCAGAGGTCCGGTGTAGTTTTAGGCTTGAATTGGCCGAAGGTTGAAATTTTGGCGAATCCGAACGATAGGTGAGATTTTGATCCGGGGGTCGGAATGGAATTCCGACAATTTCTGTAGCTTCGTTACGTGATTTTGGATATGTCCGCAAATTTTCAGGTCATTCGGACGTCGTTTGGTCGGGTTTTTGATTGAATGAGCAATTCGGAAATTTTGAAGAAACTTAGGCTTGAATCCGTGTGTAATTGGTGATTTTGATGTTTAGGATGGTGTTTTTATGATTGGAACAAGTTCGTATCGTGTTTTGGAGTATGTTGGTGGTTTTTGTTGGGGTCCCGGGAGCCTCGGGATGAATTCGGGGGTCCAAACGGACCAATTTGTGCCAAAGGCACTGCTGTTTCTGCTGCAATAAATGCAGAGAATTTTTGTGCTTCGCGATCGCGAAGCTATGTATGCGATCGCGTAGGGTAAAGCTGGGAAGCTCTGCGATCGCAAGGTTGATTCTGCGATCGCGTAGTGTATCGAGATGAGGCTGGGAGATTGCTCTTCGCGATCACAGGAGTAGTGATGCGATCGCGTAAAGTTAAATATTCTGCATCGCGATCGCGGGTGTATTGATGCGATCGCGTAGGGTCGCTAAGTGGGTCACTGCGATCGCGTCCAGGTCTACGCGATCGCGTAGAGGAAAAATTGGCAGCCCAGGATTTGTGCATCGCGATCGCGAGCCCAGTGCTGCGATCGCTTAGAGTAAATAGGCCAGGCAGTGAAATTAAATTGCAGAACAGAGGGCTCACGGGTTCACACCCCAAAACACCATTTTTGAGCCCTAGGGAGAAGAAATCACGGGAAAACGCTGGGAAATCATCGGGTATTCATCGGAGGTAAGTTCTTGACTCAAAAACATCTTTTTATGGTAGAATTAACATCAATCTTCATGAATTTGGGTAGAAATTGTGAAGGATTGTGGCCTAGATATTGAAAACGAAAATTTGGGTTTTGGAAGGCCAATCGAACTCCGATTTTGGTAAATTTTATATGTATGGACTCGTGGCGAGACGAGGATTCTGGAAATATGAGTTTTGAAATTTTTCGAGATGTGGGCCCGGGGCTCGGGTTTTGCAAATTTCGTGATTTTTGATATTTTTCGAGTTCTTTCGATTGGGTTATGTTCCATTAGCCTATTTTGATATATTTGTACTGATTTTGACTAGTTTTGACGTGCGTGGATGCCGGTTCGAGGAGCTAAGGTGTCGCGGGCATGAGTTTTCGTCGGTTCGAGGTGGGTAATACTTGTAAATGATGTCCCGAGGGTTAGTAAACCCCGGACTTGCACATCTTAGTGCCGTGTTGAGGTGACTTGCACGCCGGATAACGGGCGTGGGGTAGAGCACCATTGGGGATTGTGACTTGGTCCGTCCCGCGTAATAAATAATAACACCTGATTGTTGAAATGAATTGGACTAATTATCATGCTTGGGCTTCGTGCCGATTATTTGAATCCTTCAGGGATTTGTATCATTGTCTTGATAACACTGTACATATTTTTATCTAAATTTAAGGTTTTAAATGGTATTTTGCTATTCAGCATTCTTATAAGGTTATGAAAAACTTGAACAAGGTCTTAATAACATTTTTATGTGAGCTAACATGATATTGTTGCCCGTAGGGCTTTCTTGATTATTTGTTAGACCGATTGGGGCCGAGGGCCATATGTTAGGGCATGACAATTTATGTGAGCATATGCATACACATGCATGGATCGGACTGCATGCCGCAGTGGTATATGGATCGGGTTGCACGCCGCAGCAGGTGTGATATTAATATTGTGCTTGGGCTGTAGGAGCCCCTCCGGAGTCTGAACCCCCACAGTGAGCGCGGGCGCCTTTGCATGGATCGGGCTATACGCCATAGCGTAATATGCATTGCATGGCATACATACATTGGTTTACGTGTACTATGTGGCATAATATTTAGCACTCATACATTACTGGAACACATGCATTATTTGCCTTATTGACCAGATCTCCTGGTGGTATTTGTTAAGGAGTGCTGAGCCCGAGGGGCTGATTTGAGTGCAGACCTGCACTGCTTGAGATTGTATCCAGGTATTGGTATGTTATCATGAAAGAAAGTAGCTAAAAATCGAGATTCCTAAATAATCTACTCACATATGCTTGAAAGGAATAAAAAGATAGTTCTGTATTGTGTAGCATGAGATAGTGCCTATCGTGATTTTCTTCCCTTCAGCATTATTTACTTTTATTACTCCTGAGTTGGAAGTACTCACACCCGACTCCCTGCACCTTGTGTGCAGATCCAGGTACATCACAGTGGAGCTGATTCTATTGCGGCTCGGGAGTGCTTTTGGACAGTCGAGGTAGCTGCCAGCGTTCGCAGGACCCTGATTCTCCAGTTTGTCTATATTTTTGTTCTGACCATCCCACACTTGTGCACAGTTATATTCGCTATTTACACTTTGTATACTCTGTAGAGGCTCATGACTCTTGACCCTTCGGTCTATGGGAGTTGGTATGCGTTGGGACTTGGTTCCCCTGTTTTGATATATCCATCACTGTTATTTTACAATTGTTATGCTTAAATGGGATAAGGCGAGCTCATAGCTCTATGATTGTTGTTGATTGGTCGGGCTGGCCTAGCAGTGTGCTGGGCGCCATCACGATTATGCCATGCTCTTCACAGAACTTATTAAATTCATTAGGAAAATATTCTCCGCCTCTATCACTTCGAATAATTTTAATTTTCCTACTCCTTTGATTTTCCACAACAGACTTGTATTCTTTAAACTTTTGAAAAGCTTCATCTTTAGTTTTAAGTAGGTAAACATATGTAAATCTAGAGAAGTCATCTATAAAAGTAATAAAATATCTTTTGCCTCCTCTAGTTAATTCTCCATTTAATTCACACAAGTCTGAATGTATTAAATCTAATAGTTTTGTGGATCTTTCAATTTTACGAAATGGTTTCTTTGTCATCTTTGCTTGTATGCAAATTTCACATTTTATATGTTGAGTTTTACATGAGATATAACCATTTTTGGACATATAATTCAAGGAGCCAAAATTTAAATGTCCTAATCTAGCATGCCATAAACAAGAATCAGACTCAACGATATAAGCAGGAACATAATTTATTTCATTAATACTCAATTTGAACATGTCGTACAGTTATAGCCTTTTCCGACAAAAACACCATTATTAGACACTATTACGTGATCAGACTCAATAACTATCTTGAAGCCTTTTTTTGACAGCAAAACAGCGGACATTAAGTTTTTCTTCATATCAGGAACATGATACACATTCAGCAATGTCAACTTCTGGCCGGATGTGAAGTTAATTTCAATGCTTCATTTTCCAGCAGCCTCTGCCGCAACATGGTTTCCCATTAAAACTTGTTCAGAATCTCGCACTTCCGCAATATGTCTTGAACATCTTCTTGTCATAACAGACATGAATAGTAGCACCCGAATCTAGCCACCAGTCTTGAGTATTTGTAGCAGCGGTAGCCATATTCAATTCGGTGACCATACCAATTTGCATTGCGGAAACCATGGCAACCAGTCCTTGGGCAGAATTTTCCACTACGTTTGCCTTTTCAGAATTTCCAGATTTTTCAATCTTTCCACACTTTTCGGTATTTCCTGCATTGAAATTTATTCATGCCTTTCTATATCTACAATCCCGAATCATATGGCCTTTCTTTCCACAGTGATGACAACTAAAGTTCTTTCTCTTTTTAAAAGAAGACTTTTTGGAAACTTTTAGATGTTTGTTCCCACTTCCTGAACCATTCTGACTTACAAAATTGACTGCGGAACTCGAGGGCTGACTAATAGCATCACGAGCACGAGTATCACTTTCAATTTGAATGTGAGTCCGAAATTGTTCCACAGTCATTTTATCCATTGAATGTAGGATTTTCTTTCTATAGTCATTCCAGGAGGAAGGCAATTTCGATAGAATAGCACCTATTTAAAGTGCATCAGGAATTTTAACTTCAAGATCACTTAGTTTTGATACCAAGATTTGCAATTCATGAATCTGATCCATTATAGGCCTAGTATCAAATAGTTTAAATTCAAAATACTGCAGAGCTAGGAATTTGTCGATACCTCGTTTTTCATTCTGGTATGCAGTTTGTAGAGCAATCCAAATCTCTCTTGGTGACTTCAGATTGTAGTAGAGATCATGGAGTCGATCCATCAAGGTATTTAGAATATGGCCGCGACACAACAGTTCATCATGTTCTCGTTTCTTCCTTTCTTCCTTGACTGCATCAGAATCTTCCGCTGTGGGCTCAGGTATCGCAGGCAAGGCAGAATCAAGAACATAGTAGATATTGAGAGCAGATAGTAAGAATATCATCTTGTCTCTCCAGCGGGTAAAGTTCGTTCCATCAAAGCGATCAAGTTTGATGAACTCCTTCGGATTCTCAACAACGGACATCAATTTCTCCATAACAGAATAACTCTTTAAGATTGTTAGAAAATAATAAACAAAAATGGCTTTGAGGCGTGAAAATCGACTGTCCTTAAAGAGTTATCGCATGTATACTAATTTAGAGAAATACAAAACGATTCTTTTCAGGATACAACAAAGCCTGAAATAATACTTGTGATTTTTCTATACTACTTCGTTGGAAATTCTTGTGTATTTATAGGCAATCAACAAACCTTTTCAGAAAAGATGTCTTGTTTCACAAACAGACGTATTCGGTTGAATCCTTTCATAACAGACACAACTATTCAACAAACTTTTTCAGAAAAGATGTCTTGTTTCACAAACAGACATATTCGGTTGAATCCTTTCATAACATACACAACTATTCAACAAACCTTTTCAGAAAAGATATCTTTTCTCTCCCGATGTCGGAACTACCCATTTTCCAACATGTGAAATAACAAAATATCCTACACTGACCATAACAAAGAATCTTCCTAGTCTTCTTCATGTAACCTCGAATAATTGCACTAAATTCATCCATCTCCCGATCATTGGGTCCTCTTCGAAATTGAGAATCTCATTCAGAGCTGGAAATACAATCAGCTATCATAGCTTCCTGATTCGAAGTTAAACTGAATGCTCTTGGTAAAAGATCTTTCAGCAAGCCTTCATCATACCATTACTCAGCCCAAAGTTCAATTTTTCTCCCATTACCCACTTTTAATTTGATATTATCCTTAAACTCTACCCAACTATTTGCTTCAACATGGCCAGCCGGTGGGGGTATTCACTACTTTTGGCTCACAGTAACTCTCCATGCCATATTTTGAAATAACAATGCTGTGTTTCTACAGTCATTTAGCCTACATGGATTTAGAGACTTAACGATGATAGGGAAGACTTACTGAAAAGAGTGATTATAAGTAAATATAGTATAGGAAAAGATTGGTTCATACCAGTTAGTCTAACTCATCGGGTCGCAGTTTAGAAACACATTGGAGCCTATGGGAGGAATTCTTGGACAAGGTAAAATAGAAATAAGCGATGGGAAAAGAGCAGAAAATGTAGTTGAACAAATCAAAGGAAGATCAATAGATGGATAGATACTGAAAGGTATATTCTCAGACCTATATGTGTTGCTGGTTATTAGAAGGAAAGCACTAATGCAGAATGCAAGTGGAGGGAATCGGATTTTCTAGTTTAAAGGAGAATCAACGGGGAGATTAGTAGAGTGATGCACCTCTAAAACTCCTTAAGCATGTTAATTAGTGTACATATCAAAGGGATAACCTGCAACAGATGGAAACGGGGATGGTTAGTTTCCAGCAAGATCATGCTATAGCTTACTGCAAATAGACAGGTCGGGCGTGCCACCCAATCCAGATACTATATATGTGGCGGCGTGCCACCCGATCCACACATAAATCTAGCAAAAGGGAATGTACATCGACTCAAGTTGCTCATTGCAACAAACATATATATAGCCTCAAACTCCGCCACATAGAACGCATCCGACAAAGTTCCTTAATACTGGAACTGAATTAATGATAGAGACCTATGCACTGACATCCGCCACGAAGGCCCAACCGACAGAGCAATACCTACCAGCCGTCTGCTGGTCCTAGGGTACATCTACCCTGCTGGAACATAATCTGATGCACTCTGCTACGCAATTTGTGATATTTTCCGACATAGTCCATATCACATTAGTCTAGACAACCTGACTTATGACAACCAGTCTGCAATCAAATATCATAACCCATATTCATCATATCAAGTAAAGAGAGAGAGCCACTAGGGCTTCCAATATCCAATAACCGCTAAACGATGCCGATATACACGATATACCACCACTGCGTAGGCGGATTACGAGAACTTCTAGTCTCCAACACGTATGTAGCATATGAATCACTATACCAGATTCCATGCTCCACCGTACGAACACATAACACGCATCAGGCATCCATTCATACCACAAAAGTCATTCAGAAATTTTGCTATGCCATCAACGACTCGATTATTACAGTCGATCCAATAAGAGAATACCGCAGTACTACCGGATAATATCAGTTTACATTACATTGCCCTTTTTTGAACATATACCCCGTCAAATCACTAGTTTAGTAGTACTTTTTTCCTTAATCACCAAAAAGATTGATTCTCAGGTTATCTGCAGCCGCCCACGGTGCTTGAGAGTTTTAATGACTTCCTATATAATATGAACTGATCTCAAAACCCTGAATATGCCATTATCAACTTTCCATAACACATCGCATATACCCTACCACACTAAGATACATGGAAACTTCTATCCCTCTCCTACGCCGCAAACCTCGACGCACTCAACTAGTCAAGGACCTTCATGATCCCATATAGAATAAAATTCATTACGCATCCCATGATTTGCATACCAACAGGAAATATAATCATTTTCAAACCACGATAAAACACATCACGAATTATTTCTCCCAATTCCATTGCACAAACTAAACTGCCATGACTGAGTCCTTCTACCCACATCGAGCTACGCAACTGCCAACACTCAAGAGCTTTGCTGCACAATACCTACAAGACTCATTACTTCAAAAACATACCACAAGTTACTCGTGTCTTTATCATACTGTTTTGGTTATTATGAAGCTAAATCATTTATCCTAATTTTCTTTCTGATTCATCTTTAATTTAATATTCTTCGTTACTGAAGTATCACAATACCTCAACTCAGGTTACCACATGAGACTCATACACAAGACCACATGGTCTAAGACTCACAGGCCGCTGAATACTCTCTCAAATGTTTCCCAGAAGTACCACCATCTACAATACTCTATTTTGAAGAACTTCCTGCAATTCTAAATTCGTTATCATTACTTTCCAATACGGATGCCTAGAATCCCATGATTAACATAACATACCACAAGTCTTGATCCTTTCTAATGAAACCACAGTCTGTAGCCATATACACAACCTTAAGACACCTGACTGTTACAAGTAAAATCTTGAACACCACGAAACCATTCTCGGGCGTCATTCACCCTTATTCCGCTGTAATTCAACTGTCTTATTGACAGATCCACTCGTGCCTTGTTAGAACTCTCACACCGCAGAACATGATTACATACAGATACAAATAGCTATCTTTGTTTACTATACACCAAGCATTCTTTATCAACATCAGCTCCAAAACATCCTAATATTTACCAAAATTTCCAACGTACTTAGAGACAGAATCAACATAGCACACAACCGTGCAATCAGCTAGTCAATAGCAACCTCCCCAACTTGGATCGAAGCCATATATCAAGGCACTTTTAACCACTTATGGTATTCTTACCCAAATGATGCCACACTGTTATAGTGAGATTAAACTCAAGTCGTTTCCTAGCTTTGGCAGAGACTCGAATCATTATAAATCTTAGGTGACACTCACAACAGCTAAGCCTACTCTTTAGGTGACAAAATCTTTTCTAAGTCCCAAATTTTCCAAAAATTTCGACAGAGTTTCATTTGTAATTTGGCCTATCCACCTACCAGAGAATCACCAAAACAATCCTAACAATGCATCCGCAACTCGACAAGACATCACAATGCATATCAACAACATAAATCTCAATACTACGCGAATTATATTACCAAAATTAGTACATGAACATGCGCTGCACCTGCTCAAATCATAAAATATATCAAATACCTTTCACCACAATACTTATAGCACAACCAATTCAGTCTTCTTGAGTCTGAACTAATACTACCACACGTAGTGCACTTTAACTTTCCACTAAGAGACATGAACATATTCACCACGCCCATAGCTATATGCTATACAATGGATCACAATAAGAGTCGAACACCTAACAGCTCACCCATTATCAAACTGCCATTTCCACAATTAGGGACAATACTGATCTTATGAATTTCATAACACTGGCTCGCGAAATTGGCACCTTGGTGCTCAAACCATAGACAAAGATTCGGCCTCAAGACCACCCGACTGGCCCAACATGAACTTGCAGAGATTATATCTCGCTCCTCGATCGGGGAATCACAAGCCGTCAAGGAAAATTTATCACTAAGCACACGAGTTCTCACCATCTGCGAGAGAATAGAATATCAAAGTTCTGTTTCGGATCAACAATATCGCACAACAAAAATTTCAAGAACTTGGAGCTTTCCTAAAAGGTTCTGCAGCCTCCCGAGGATAAGTACGGATGTCTCCGTACCGATCAACGAGATTCTACTAAAGCAGCTCATGACTCGTGAGACCTGTTAACCTAGGCTCTGATACCAACTTTTCACAACCCAAACCCCGGTCGTGATGGCGCCCAACACATTGCTAGGCAAGCCTGGCCATGATTTCCAAATAACCAACCCATTCAGTAATTAATACTGATTCATTAAGGTTAATAGCTTATTTTCATAACAGAAACATCAAGTGCGAAATTAAAATACACAAAATACAGCCCAACAAATCCGGTGTCACAAGTCTGAGCCTCTACATAAGGAAAACATCCTATACAATCCAACTCTAGGCAGAATAATAATAGACATAAATAAAAGGAAGGAGAGAGATCGGCTCCTGCGGACGCCGGGAGCTACCTCGATGTCTCCTCGGAATAACAGAAAGGTAGCAGCTGCGGATAGCTCAACTGCCCTCTTGAACACCGGTATCTGCACATAAAGTGCAGGGAGTGGGGTGAGTATCTTTCAACTCAGTGAGTAACAATAATAAGTAATAATTGAAAGTAAGAACACCTGAATTTTCACTAAACAGTTCTAAGAATAATTGTACAGGTAGATCATCTCCACAATGGTAAGTCCAATTCCAGTCCACTACTGTCTCACGCTGATCCATCACTGATCTAGTCCTGCTGCGACGTGCAGCCCGATCCTCACTCATACTGCTGCGGCGTGTAGCCCGATCCAATATAATAGATATACTGCTGCAGCGTATGGCCCGATCCAATATATATAATGTTGCGGCGTGCAACCCGATCCAATATATATAGATATACTGCTGCGGCGTGCTGCCCGATCCAATATAATATAACTACGCTCACTGGGGTGTGTGCAGACTCCAGAAGGGTTCCTTCAGCCCAAGCGCTATAATACTGCAGCGTGCAATCCGATCCACATATATATTACTGCGGCGTGCAGTTCGATCCATATATTTATATATTACTACGGTGTGCAGTCCGATCCATATATTTATATATTACTACGGCGTGCAGTCCGATCTATATATTTATATCATATATATATTATTGCGGCGTGCAGTCCAATCCAATACATGTATATATATATATATATATATATATATATATTATGCAGTGTGCAGTCTGATCTAATATATGTATATGTATATACTGTTGCGGTGTGCAGCCCGATCCGATATATACATCAATATCTCACAATGGGTCCTCGACTCCTCTCAGTCAATATAGACTCGGTCTCTCAGGCCCACTCAGCTAGAGCAGGGTATTCAACCCTAGGTCACGCCCCAAATCGAGGGACATGACCGGCGCCTGACCGAGTAGCCCCAGTCAAGCGAACCTGGGTGCCTTTCTATCCCACGCGTTACCCTTGTGTTGTTTATTATTCATAAGCCAAAGATCTTACCAATTTTAACTGAATTCATAATATACAAACATAACCACACAATGAATTCATTAACAAGTTTAAAATTTTTACAACGCCCGACATAATATATATACATAAGACTGAAATCCCACAGTTTACATGTCTACGGAGCCTCTAGGATACAAAAGGGAGATACAATATTTGCCGGTAACAAGGCTCCGGCTATACCTTACACAAAATCAAAATAAAGTCTAAACAAGAGTGGCATGAGCCACGCAGGGCCCCGAAAGGAAAGGGGCTCACCAAAACGAGCAGTGGAAGATGAAGGATGCTACTGTCGATGAGTTGAAGTACCTGCTACTGATTCACCTACAATCATAACACATATGTAGCATCCCCGGCAAAAGGGACGTCAGTACACTGGAATTGTACTGGTATGTATGGACAAGCTTTGTCCCAAGTAAACCCGAGCCATTAAAAGTACATCACGATGATAAGACAACAAATGATTACACCAAGAAATAATAAAACCAACCAACCATGTTCCCACATTTACTTCGTTTCAAGTAGTTCTCAACTCAAGCACAATTTCGAATCAACAAGGAAGGTAACAACCAAACAAACACGGAAAAGCACAATCAAGTCAAACAAAGGGGCAATCAGTGCCCCACAGGTTGCAAACTCTCCTGTTGTCTCCTTTTACAATTTCACATAAATGATTTTATATCAATTTCAATGGCAATTTCGATCGCTTTCCATCCTTATTACCTCGGCCACCCTTATTACCTCGGCCACCTTTATCACCCCAACCCATACCTTATTACTCCGTGTTGCGGTGCGCAACCTGATCCCACCGTACAGTTTGAATCACAACAATCACAAACAGCAAACAAGGCACTACACAAGATCACAACAAGTGCAAATAAGCAATTTACAAATTGGTTCATGTTCTCAAATACTTTTCAAACTAATATCACAACCAAGTTACAATGTTTCCATATTCGACAGTACACATACCATTATGTTCAACAATTTACCATAATTCAAGTGTTTCATTTCTTTCCCACAAGAAGCTATATATGCCGTCACAACAATTATTCTCAATTCTTTACCAATTTCAATTCCCTTTTTATCTTTCGATTCATATTCCATACCACACCACACATAGTTCAACATCAATTGAATAACCAACAACAAAATCAAAAAATTACACACAATCTCTCAAATTAACACATACCAAACGAATTTCACACATAAGGGTGATTTTACAAGAATTAAAATTAGCCATACATACCTGGAGTCGAATTTTACTTCTTCCAATCTCTTACTTAAGCTCACCCAATTTACCCTAAGTTGCCAAATTCCGTTTTTGCAAACTCTTATCCTACCCACTTCTTGTTACTAAAATTCAAGTTCGATAACATGCATGAGTATCACATTCTATTTCCCAAAAGCTATTATATGCAATTCTTTCTTTACCTTTGAAAAATTGAGAAATTAAAGGAAAATGACTAGGGTTTTTACCTCTTAGAGATTTGGGGAAGATGACTTTTGCCCTAGGATCTTCCGAACCAAACGATTGGGCACAATCCTTGAAGATAATTAGACTTCTCTCTCTAGAACACCTCTTCCCTCTCTCTAGTTTTGCTAAGAAAATGTGAGAAAAATGAAGGTTGGAGGTGTTTTATTAAAGAAGGGGTCGGGTCAAATTTTATAAAAAAATTTGGGTTGATTCAATTCTGCGGTCGCATATGCAATCGCAGAATCAACATGCGGTCCGTAGAATTACATCAAAAATTGCACATGTTTTGTTAGGACATGCGACTAGAATGCGGTCCGCATTCGTGCTCTGCGGTCGCAGAATGCACTGCAAAATTGACACTCAAAAATACTTAAGAAATTATGCGATGGATCCGCGGTCCGCATTTCCATTATGCGATCGCATATTGGACCGCATTTTAAATGCAATTTTTGGAAAACATTCTGTTAAACTCTGCGGTAGGAATGCGGTCCGCATAGCAGATCTACGATCGCATTCCTGACCGCCAAATAGACATTTTGTGGAAAACTTATTCTTTCAATTTTTGAAACTTAAATCACTACGCATCCCTAACATCTTATTCGGACCATGACATCACGGATACTAGGTTTCAAGCACAAAAATTTTACGGGGCATTACATCATCACTTAGAGTACACATCTAGTACTGGTTCATGTCATGCTCTACAACTATAAATAGGACTGAGTGTATGTGTTCAACATGATATATGGGTCACTTAGCTCTACAGGCTTTTTCCTAATATTCTACAGATCGGCACAAGGCCTCAAACATGGCTACTAGCCCAAATACACAGATATAAGCCCAATCTCAGTCATTATACACAGTAAACTATTAGTAGGGAAGGACCAAGTCCAAATACCCAGTCACAATACCACCACGATCGTCACATGACGCGTGTTTCATCTCAGCATTGCACTGTATAGTGCAAGTACGGGGTTCCGAACCCTCAGTACATTATTTATTACCACCACTCACCTCGAATCGGCAAAAGTCCTAGCTCGCCTTGCGCTTGCCTCGCAAATCAACCTCCTCGGATGCCAATCTGATCAAAATCAACAAGAATACATCAAAATAGGCTAAATAGACATAACCCAATCAAAATAACTCGAATTACATCGAAAATCACGAAGTTGCCAAAATACTACTCTCGGTACGTTTCTCAAAAATTTACAAAAGTTACATTTTCAGAATACTTATCTCAACACGAGTCCATACATATAAAGTTTATCAAAATCGGACTCCGTTTGCCCATTCAAATCGATGATTTTCAATAACCCGAACTTAGAGCAAAAACGTCCATTATATACACCTCCAATCCCTCATTTTCAGGTGTTAAATTCATAATTTAACAATGAAATAACATAAATTTAGTCCTTAGTTGCTTACCTGAAGAATCATCTAGTTTTTCTCCTCAAAATCGCCTAAATTGCCTCTTAGAACAAAGCCTCAATTGTGTTGTAATTTCTGAAATTCGACCCTTCTATTTTCTATATCACTGACACGGTTTCCGCTTCTGCGGTCCTGGACTCGCACGTGCGAGTCTGCTTCTACGACATTTTTGTCGCTTATGCAAAATCATACTTAACCGCCCAACATCGCTTCTGTGGCCCAGACCACTTAAGCGAAAAATACTCCGCTTTTACGAAACAGCCCCAATCGACCAACCTCTCTTCTGCGGCCAAGGGCTCGCTTCTGCGAGCCCGACCTTGCGAGTTCCTAGCTGCTTCTGCGGAAATGCCTGGCTCTACTCAAACTCGCTTCTGCGAGATATATTTCGCCTCTGCGGAGCCGCTTCTGCGATTCCCTATCCGCAGAAGCGGAACTCCTGCTGCAATTCATGACAGCAGTCTAAAAATGTCAAACTTCTTCCGTTAGACCTTTTGAAAATATCCCGAGGCCCCTGGGACCTCAACCAAAAATATAAATCCACTCTAAATCATCACACGAACTTGTTCCAACCATAAAAACACACCCTCAAACACACAAATCATCAAATTAAGGCCGGTTCAAGCCTAAGATTCAACCAAAACTTCCTGAAACCTACATTCTATCAAAAATCCGACCAAACGATGTCCGAAAGACCTAATAATTTGCAGACATAGCCAAAATTACCTAACAAAGCTACTGCAATTGTCGAAATTACATTCCGACTAATAAAAATCTCACCTATCGATCGTATTTCGCCAAAATTCCAACTTAGCCAATTCAAGCCTATTTCTACACCGGACCTCCAAATTCAATTTTGATCGCTCCCCTAAGTCACAAGTCACCTCCCAATTCGATTCCGAGCTCTCTAACTCATAAGTCATTATCCGGTTGACTTTTCCCAACTATTTCTTCTTCTAAGAGACTATTTGTCTCATTTCCAACCAAACTCGATCCGAATTGACTCAAACTCACCAAACACATATATTGAAACATAAACAGGCATATAACGAGGAAAATGGGGTAGTAACTCACGTGATGATGGTTCGGGTCGTCACACGTACGTGATGATTCTCCCGGTATAGTTGATTGGACTATTATAGTCGTCTTATGGAAGGATATTCTACTGTTTCAGCTCAGTAACAGAACTTCTAACAGCCTTGAGGCTAGGCACATGTTGCCATGATACTTACGAGTGATTATTCCGCAGTTTTGGGAGCAGCAGGTCGGTTGGACCTAAAATTTTCTACCTCAAGCACCCTTTTACTAGTGTTATTGGTGAAAATGTATATCCAAATGTTTTGAAAAACTTCATCAAGTGGTTATACCAGTCTAGCGACATATGTTCAAAGAGGTATGAATGCATCATTTTACACTCTCATTTTAGCATTTATCTTTTATATATCGAAGTCAATTTACAAATTTTGTTTGCCATTTATTTGTTGTTACAGGAGGAAGGCTCTGTTTTCCATAAAGGATAACCAAATGAAGCT
This sequence comes from Nicotiana noctiflora, assembly GCA_032618575.1. Classification (NCBI taxonomy): domain Eukaryota; kingdom Viridiplantae; phylum Streptophyta; class Magnoliopsida; order Solanales; family Solanaceae; genus Nicotiana; species Nicotiana noctiflora. Next base: position 115,688 of record JASVEL010011016.1, read on the forward strand.
TTGGTTAGACTTTGCAATGGAAAAAGTCAACAAGAAGGAATGATTCTTTTCGCTGGCTCACCCCGACAAGTTATCAATAGCTCGGTAAGTATCAAAGAGTCTATTCCCAAGATATGATTTGTATAAATTTTGCCTTCTATTTTGTAGATAATATATGAAGATGAATTGTAGTATAAATTTTAGATATGATGTAGACATGGTTGGAGATGATGTCTTGCTTGTATGTAGTGTAATTAATATTTAGGTTTCATGTTATGTATCATATTTGAAGATTATTTATAGTATAAATTCTATATGTATTTTGTGGACAGAATAGTTTTATTGTTGTTATTTTACTATTTGTAGTGTATTGTAGTTATTTTATAGTTTATGAAGAACATTACAAGATTAATTGTAGTCGAAAATGTAGACATGATTGTGGATGATATGTTGCCTATTTGCCCTGTAACTGTAGGTATATTGTAATTATTTTTATATTAGGTACTTAAATTGTAGGTCTACTGTAGGTAAATTTATTTAAATTTGTGATGACCGGCCATCACCTGTTTTTCTCATCTGTTCAGTGCTTCCGAGGCCTTGAAAATCTCGCTTTTAGTTGCCTCGATTTGCGCAGTCCGGGCGCGAAGCCGAAAATTTTTTATGTTAGAATATGTGAATTCCGTGAAAAATTTGAAGAATTTTGATATTAATATTGATATAGTTGGTTTTGGTCAACATTTTGGGTAAACGGACATGGACCCGAGATGTGACGATCCCGGGAAGTCCGTAGAAAAATATGGGACTCGGGCATGTGCCCGGAGTGGAAATCCGAGGTCTAGAACCCGAGTAAAAGAATTTTTCTATTAAATTATTTTTCTGAAATTATTAAGGAAAATGGAAAAATAAAATTGATTAAAAGATTATGGTATCAGGCTTGTATTTTGATTCTGAGCCCTGGTACAAGTCTTATATATTGTTTAAGCGCTTCATGTAAAGTTTGATCGAAATTGGACGTCGTTTGACGTGTTTTGGGCTATAAGTTTCAAGTTTGAAAGTTTATTAAGTTTAAAAGGGAAATCATGAGTTTTGAGGCTTTATTCTATGTAAATGATGTTAGTTTGGCGAATTAATCGCGTGAGCAAGTTTGTAGGATGTTTTTGAGGTTGTGTGCATGTTTGGTTTGGAGCCCCGAAGGCTCGGGTGAGTTTTGGATAGGCCACGAGTTGCATTTCTCACATTTGAAAAAGCTTGTGTTCCTCAGTTCTAGTGTCTTCGCATTTGCGAAGATTTTCTCGCAAATGCAGGCTTCGCAAATGTGATGGAGCCATCGCAATTGCAAAGAATGGGGAGACTGGGCAGGATCGCAATTGCGATACATTTCTTCGCAAAAGCGAAGTCTGGTGAATTGGGCAGGGGTCGCATATGCGACGCTCATGGTCGCAAATGCGAAAAGCCGAGATCGCAAAAACGATAAATTACTTCGCAAATGCGAAGTCTGTGCCCAGGCCTGTCATGTTCGCAATTGCGAACCTATGTTCGCAAATCCCATATCCGCACTTATGCAATTTTATATTCTTTCAAACCCAAAACCCCATAGGTGATTTTTCAAGAGCAACTTCATCTCATATCACTTGCAAGTCGATTTTCATTATATTCTTTCAAATTTTAACATCATTAAACATGTTTTCCATTTGAAATCAAGGATTTTCATGGGTGAAATTGGTGTTTTTAGGTAGAACCTAAGTTTTCAAAAAATTGGGGAGTTGGACCTCGATTTGAGGTCCGATTTCAAAACAAATTATATATTTGAACTCATGAGGGAATGGGTAACCGGATTTTGGTTCAAACCTCGAGTCTCGACCTCGTGGGCTTGGGGGCATTTTGGGAATTTTTGAGTAATACTTTGGGAAAACTATTTTTACGTATTCAAACCAATTCATATAGTGTTTATTAATGTAATTGAACAAATTGTGATTAGATTCAGGTGAGTTGGAGGTTGAATTACGAGGTAAAGCAATAGTTGAAGGTTAAGCGGACATCAAGGCTTTGAGGTAAGTGTTTGATCTATCCTAGCTTGAGGGAATAGGATTGGAGTATGATAAATTTATATTTGCTAAATGATCGAATGAGGTGTATAGGCGTGGTGATGAGTGTCTATACTCCGGAGTCTAGCATGACCATGATTCGTTGTTGGTACATGTTGTAAACTAATGTCGAACTCTCCTAAGCTAAACTATGATTTGCTACAAATGTGAAGAGTTCGAGAATAAATTGTGAAATATTGATATTTTGGAGCGTTGGCTCAAATGATGAACATTATTGAATTGAAGTTGAAAGTATTGAAAGGAATTATGATTAATCCCTTGCCGAGATGGTGAAAGAAATTCTGTTAACTCGGGAGAAGGTGTCAGGCACTCCCGAGTTTTGTGGTTCTACCACGGTCGCTTTGATCATACTTGGCTTATTAAATTATTTAACTACTGGTTTTTAACCTATGTGCATTTGTTTCTTTCACTGCTTTTAATTAGAAAATTACCTTAAAAATGAGTAACGCATACATATACACGCTTATTTGGCACGTCAAAAAACTATGTCATGCGAACGTGTTCATAATTAATAATGCTTTATTATTATTAAGAAAATGATTGGGCCGAAGTTGCACGAACGCATACTCCGATTTTGATTTTTATAGGTGTAGCTGTATTACGCGGACATATACGCAACCACACTAACATTTCAAACGGTCCTAAAGTATATTCTACGGAATATTTAGTCATTTTTTTATGTCTAGCCTACGAAATTACAAGAAGGCTATATGTGATTTTAATGAGCTTATGTGAACTAAAATAATTAAAAGCTTGTAATCTATTTTACTATTAAGAAAATGTTGAGCGAAGTTGCGCGAACGCATACTTTGAGTTACTTTAGGATCATGGTCATGTTACATGAACGTATACGCAACCACAATCATATTTTTAACGGCCTTAAAGGCTTGTTACGAATATTAATTTTTATAAAACCATTACTGAACTCATTCCATTTTCGATTCAACAAGGTACGTGAAGCTGAATTCAAGAAACTAACTTAACATGTACACGCCAATTCATTGCAATCACAGCAAAACCAAATAATAGATAAACGATCATTCATCTAAATCAAACTCACTGGGCACGTAGAATATAGCTTATTTTCTTTTGGTCCAAGCAAATAAACCTAACACCAGCCTTAAACGTAGAATAAAATCACTGGAAACCCTTTTCCTAGATAGTTTTAAGAACTTGCAAGAATATGGGGTTCACTACATCCAGTAAATCTATTTTCTTATCTTGAACAAAATCACCTGAGATGACTTTCAATAAACATAAATCCTTTATGTCTATCAAACAGGAAATTAACAAAATTTAACCAAAATTAATGAGACATAACAAATAACAGAAGGAACCATTTCAGTCATATGTTTGAAAGATCAAAACAAGAAATAAATTAATGTCATAAACCATATCTCAAGTCGAAATACCTTTTCACCATTAGCCATTTCAATCGACTAAAAAAAGAGGATGAAGCTAGACGAATTCAGATTCTCAACATATGCATCAAAACTTGATTATAGTAGTATTGTGACTAACAGAATGTTCTAACAATCTAAGCTCTGAAACAACATTTTTGGATGTTTAAAGTGATAGTCAGTTCTAATAATAGTAAACCCTAGGAATTTAAATTAGTATAATCAATCATACACCACATAACAATCCTATTGCACTATTAATATAAGACTCAAAACACACTGAGAAAGGAGCTAGGAATAGAGAACACTTGAGAATATAATCTTCATTTCCTTCAAACAAAAGAAACACCTAATGAGCCATGGCTTACATATTTAAAGTCAAAGCCGTTTATCTGTATATTGAAGAGGCAAAGAGCAAGGTGAGTAATCAACAACAATAACAACATAAATCAGCCCCAGCAATACCAATTTAAGCTAGGAAATAAATGTGCAGTAGTGGAAAACAAGCTCAATCGAGCAAAAAACTAAAGCAGCTTTAAAACCAAACTTCACACACCCAAATTCAATGCATTAGATACCAGAATCAACAATCCTTTTACATATAAAAAAACTTCCAAAATCTAAGAAGATGTTTTAATGGAATAGTGACTGTTTCAGAATGTTCGTGACTCTCTCATATTTTTAACCCTTCAAACCTTTCAAATCTTCAGAATGTTCTCCCCCATGTTCTCAATGTATGTCTATCTATTTACTGACCAAGCTTACTCTTTTTTTTTATTCCCACACTTTCCTACCATGTGCATCCCTTTTAGCTTTTCATTATTACCCCCACGTTATCTTTGTTTTCCACCTCTTAAAAGTACTTAACAGTTGTCATCCACTACCAATCCCCTTTCCATTTGTATTCTCACCCAAACAATCATTTAAAAATACACAGCATCACCCTTCGTGCCTTTACTCACAGGGATGTCGTGCGCTATTGAATTTCTGAATTGTGGTAATTATTGTTGTTTTATGTTTCTAATTACACTGATGAAATATATATTGTGCTCCTCATAGCATGTCCCCTCCCTTCTATTTATTTACTTCAGTATTTCTGTTGTTTTGTGGTACATATGTATATAGAACTGCACAGGTTGACGCGAGTGTCTGGTCCTAGCCTTGTCACTACTTCGCCGGGATAGGCCAGGTACTTCCCAGCACATGGGGTCGAATTGTGCTGATACTACACTTCTGTGTGTTTTTGCACGGGTCCATGTTTTGAGCAGGAGCAGGAGCAGTAGTACACTAGCGGGATTATCGTACTTTCGAGACTGAGGTAGCTTGCAGGCGTCCGCAGGCCCGACATCTCTCCTTATGCTTCCATTTATACTGTAGTCTCATTGTGTCGAGATAGACAATTGTTATATTTTCTTTTAGACCATTATATGTAGTTATTCTTAGTGGTTCGTGAGTTAGTGACTCCACATCTTGAGTAGAGGATTTATGTTGAGTATTTCAAATTTACTTCAAATTTATAAAAGCAAACTTTCGCAGTTATTATTATTATTACTATTCATGTTAGTAAATTGACAACAGGATGATGTTATTTTGAAAAATGGTGAGTAAATTAACTTGCCTATCTATCACGGGTAGGTGCCATCACGATCCCGATGGTGGAAAATCTGGGTCATGACAAAATTGTAGAGCTGCTTTTATACATAATTGTAGAGTTTTTGTAGTTAATAGTAGTTATAATGTAGGATTCATGTGTATTATTTGAAGTTGAGTAGTTGTTTATATGCAAACTATTTTTGGGTGCAACACATTAATGTATTAATGTATTACTTGAGGGAAAGAGGCAAATATAGCCCCAATAATAGCACCTGATTTGCCCTAATGGATTGTGTGTTCAAGACCACGATAGAACAAATTTATGAAAAGTTTATAAATTTACCTACAGAATAGAAGTATTTTTTTGTTAAACCCCAATATATTGCTGCAGAATACATTTTAGGGTATATATTACTTGCCAATATTGTATGGGATGAAGTTGTCTATGTCATCAGGCCCGTCAATATTAAAGAAAAATTTGTAACGACCTGGCCGGTCGTTTTTGAAATTTATGCCCCGATCCCCAATTTACTGTTTCCCCTAGGTTCATTTCAGCTATTGTGACTTTCCGAGGTGTTCGGTTCTAGAATTTGGAGTGTTTGGGACACTTAGTCCCTAAATGAGAGCTTTATAGTTGAAAATGGACCGTATTTGGAACAGTGTTAAGATGACCTTGGAACGGAAATCCAATGGTTCCGTTAGCTCCGTTAGGTGGTTTTGGGGGTTGGGAGCGTGTTCGGAATGTATTTTGGAGGTTCGTAGCTCATTTAGGCTTGAAATGTCGAAGTTTAGAATTTTTGAAAATCTGGTCGATAGGTAAAATTTTGATCCGGGAGTCAAAATGGAATTCCGATAGTTGTAGTATCTTCGTTAGGTGATTTTGTATATGTCTACAAATTTTCAGGTCATTCGAACGTTTTTTGGTCGGGTTTTTGATAGCATGTAGGTTTCGGAAGTTTTGGTTGAAACTTAGGCTTGAATCCACCATAGTCTGATGATTTTTGTGTTTAATGATATGTTTTTATGATTGTAACAACTTTGTATCATGATTTGGAGTAGGTTGGTGGTTTTGGTTGAGGTCCCGAGGGACTCAGGGTGTTTCCGAGGGACAAACGGACCATTTCGAGTTGATGAGCAGGTCAGTTTTGCTGTCATAAGTATAGAAGACGGTTGCTCTATGCGATCGCAATGGGTTGATGCGATCGCATAGAAGTTTTAGGAGGTGGCTAAAATTTGTTCTATGCGATCGCATAGTTGTAGGTGTTTGTTCTCTGCAATCGCAGAGGTGCTATGCGATCGCATAGTGTTTTGGCAGGGGTCCCAGGTCCAATATTTTTGTTATATGCGATCGTGGAGTGGGGAGTGTGATCGCATAAGTCAATTTTAGTTGAGCAGTGCGATCGCATTATGGTCTATGCGATCGCATAAGGTAAAAATGTGAGGCAGAAAAGTTGTGCTATGCGATCGCAACAAGGGTCATGCGATCGCATAGAGCATTTCACTGGGCTGACAGAATCAGAATATAACATTTCATCCACGAGGGTTTCGCCATCTTTGCAAAAACTCAAGCCAGGGAGCTCGGTTTTGAGTGATTTTTTGCGTGCTTTTCAGAGACAATTGTTGAGTAACGATTCATTACTCTCTTGTGATCATTATTCACTAATCTAAACTCAAATTCTTCCTTTAATTTTGGATTTGGAGTGTAAATTGGGGTAAGTTTCATAGAACAAACATTGATGATTTGGAGGGGCAAACGAACTCCGATTTCGATAAATTTTATATGGTTAGACTCGTTAGAGTACGAGGATTCTAAAAACGTAAAAATATTTTGATTCTGAGCCAATCTCTGGAGGGGTATTTTGGTCATTTCATCCATTTTTGCGCCGTAGCTTTAATTTTATCAGTGTAATTAGTTACTTGTGATGTTATTTATACAATGTAATTGGTTTGAATAGATTTGGGCCACTCAGAGTCAGATACTCATGGCAAGGGAGTCATTTCTTAGTGGTTTTGTTCCGGGATTGAGATAAGTGACTTGCCTAACCTTGCGTGGGGGAATTTCTCCCCTAGGATATATATGTGTTGATTTGAATGCCTTGTACGCGAGGTGACGGGCGCGTAATTACGCAAATTGTTGAAAACCCTTTTTTCTTAAACTGCTCAATCAGTGTTATCTCTATTAGTTTATTGGTTTAATTGCAAGATTTATCCTGTGTTAGCTAGGGAAGCATGATTAGATAGGATTAACTGTCTAAATGCCTACTTGTCTTAATTGAACTCCCTGGAACCTGTTGAGACTGGATTTAGTTATTACTTGTAGCAGTGTACTTCAAATTTCTCTGTGTTTTCTCTTATTTGATTGTGTTTGTATTCTGTGGATTGCGGGTTCAATTCTCGGAGATCCGGCGCTACTGAGGTAAAGGACTGTGGGTTCAATTCTCGGAGATCCTATGGTACTGATATAAAGGAATGCGGGTTCAATTCCCGGAGATCCTGTGATATTGATATAAAAGACTGTGGGTTCAATTCCCGGAGATCCTGTGATACTGATATAAAGGAATACGGGTTCAATTCTCGGAGATCCCGTGATACTGATATATGGACTACGGGCTCGATTACCAGAGATCCTGAGTGGCTAAGTATAAAAGGACTGCATGTTCAATTCTCGGAGATCCTGGATTGTTGATTTGTATTTGTTGTGTTGATTTCTCTTTGTTAGCTTAATTGTAGATGGCTTGTAGTATTTATCTCATTTGCTATTATTTAAGACTTATTCCTATGTTGTACTGTTTGGTGTTTTTATCATTGATTTTTTTATTCTCGGTAGGGCCCTGACCTTCCTCGTCACTACTCTATTGAGGTTAGGCTGGCACTTACTGAGTACCGCCGTGGTGTACTCATGCTACTCTTCTGCACACTTTTGTTGTGTAGATCCAGGTCCATCTGATCAGACGCACTGCCGGTGAATTAGGCGCATTATTCAGGAAACTCGAGGTATGAATCTGCTACGTCCGTAGTTCCAGAGGGTCTTCTTCTATTTCTCCCTGAGTGATGTTAGTTATTTCCTCTATTTCAGTTGTATAGATACTTCGGATGTATAGAGCTACAGTTATACTCTCTTAGTCTATGTTGCCCATGAGTTTTCGGTCATGGTGGTTGTGTCTCTTTCTGGTATTTGGTGAAGTGTAAGTGCAGAGCGGCACTTATTACAATTCTTTTATATCATTCTGCTATTATCTACTCTTTTGTTCATAAGAGTTGTACATTCCGCATTGTGTTAGGCTTACCTAGTCGCGAAAACTGGGTGCCGTCATGACATGTTCACGATTGGTGAACTAGGGTCGTGACAAGTTGGTATTAGAGCTCTAGGTTCATAGGAGTCGCGGAACAGAGGCCGGTTATTTAGAGTCTCACTGATCGATACGGAGACGTCCGTATTTATCTATGAGGGGCTATGTAACTGTTTAGGAAACTCTTCATTTCTTTTGAATTCCTTGTCGTGCGATATTTTGACACCAAATCTAAACTTTTGTCTTCTATTCTCTTACAGATGGTGAGGACATGTTATACTCAAGAGGATAAGGCACCTGCGCCCCTACTGTCGCTGCCAGATGCCGGGGATAGGGTAGAGGTCGAGGACGTGCCCGAGGTGCAGTCACAACACCTGCGCGCACTGCCGCTGAGGCACAGTCAGTGGATCAAGTTAGAGCGCAGGCACCTGGTACACCTACTACAACTACTATGACTCCAGCACTCCAGGAGAATCTAGCCTAGTTTATGAGCATATAGAATACCCTAGCACAGGCGGGGTTGCTTCCTCTCGCTGCAACTACATCTCAGGCTGGGAGAGGGGGCCAGACTCCACCAGCCCGCACACCTGAGCAGCGAGTGCCTGTGGAGCAGGTTCCAGAGGTTATTACTATACCGCATGCCGCAGCAGTATAGCCCGGTGGTGGGCCAGCTGCCTCCGAGGACGAGCAGTGCAGGTTGGAGAGGTTTAAGAAGTATGATCCCCTAGTGTTCAGTGGTTTAGCTTCAGATGATACCTTGGGATTTCTGGAGGAGTGTCATCGCAGCCTCCATACTATGGGTATATTAGAGAGCAGTGGGGTTTCCGTTATTGTTTTTCAGCTTCGAGGGACCGCTTATGATTGGTGGAGCACATTTGAGTTGGATAGTCCAGACGAGTCTGCCTCGTTGACCTGAACATAGTTTTCTGATATGTTTTTGATGGAATTTGTTCCCCAGATCCCTAGGAATGCTTGGCAAGTGGAGTTTGAGCGGTTGCTCCAGGGCTCTATGATAGTATCTGAGTATGCCATCAGTTTCACCCACTTAGCCAGATATGCACCGGCCTTGGTCGCCATGGTCTAGGAGAGAGCGCAGAGGTTTATTGAGGGTCTTATTCTGCCTATACGGTCCATCATGGCTAGAGAGCTGGAGACAGATGTACCGTATCAGCAGGCGGTGAGTATTGCCAGACTGATCGAGGGTATGCTCACTAGAGAGCGAGGATAGAGGGAGGGCAAGAGGTCTCGTGAGTCGGGTCATTTCCCTAGTGCCCATACTGCAGCAGCCGGTCAATTTTGCAGTGGTTATTCTGGTCGTCCACTTCATTCAGCATTGCCAGCATCTGGTAGTACTCTAGCTCCTTCAGCACCTCAGGAGCCTTTGTATGCTCCCCTAGTTTCCAGTGCGCCTCCTGCACGGGGTACTTCCAGGGTCAGTTCAGCGGGAGCGGGGCCGGTCAGTCACAGCCACCGCATCCTCCCGGGGCTTGTTTTGAGTGTGGGGATACTCGTCATCTGGTTAGGGAGTGCCCTAGGCATAGGAGAGGAGCGCCTCCACAAACTTTGCAGCCTCAGCGTGGTTCACAGGGGCAGCAGGTGTCACGACCCCAAATCCGGTCGTGATGGCGCCCAGCCAGCCAGGGGCGGGGATCAGGGTGACAGAGGCCACCCTCGAGGGAGGGGTCAGGCCATATTTTATGCTATTCTTGATCGCGTCACAAATGTCACCTCCGATTTGATTATCACAGGTTTTGTCTTGGTTACTCAAAGATAAGCATCGGTTCTATTCGATCCTAGTTCTACTTTCTCATATGTGTCCTCTTATTTTGTTTCACATCTGGGTGTGCCTCGGGATTCTTTGAGTGCCCCCGTTTATGTTTCTACTCCGGTGGGAGGTTCCTTGGTTATGGACCGTGTGTATCGATCGTGTTTGATCACTATTTGTGGTTTTGAGACTAGAGTTGATCTTTTATTGCTCGGTATGGTTGATTTCGATAGTATTTTGGGCATGGACTAGTTGTCGCCCCACTATGCTATTCTTGATTTTCATGCCAAGACCGTGACGCTGGCTATGCCAGGCATTCCACGTATTGAGTGGAGTGGTACTCTAAATCACACCCCTAGCCGTGTTATTTCCTTTCTCAGAGCTCAGCGTATGGTTGAGAAGGGGTGTGCTGCTTATCTAGCTTATGTGAGGGATGTCAGTGTTGACACTCCTTCTATTGATTTTGTCCCAGTGGTACGTGATTTCTCTGATGTATTTCTAGTTGATCTCACGGGCATTCCGCCCGACAGAGATATCGATTTTGGTATTGACTTATTGCCGGGCACTCAGCCCATTTTTATTCCTCTATATCGCATGGCTCCTCCAGAGTTGAAGGAGTTGAAGGATCAGTGTTTCGCCTTAGGGAGCTCCTGTGTTGTTTGTGAAGAAGAAAGACGGTTCTATGCGTTTGTGCATTGTCTATCGCCAGTTGAACAAAGTTACAGTGAAGAACCGATATCCTTTGCCACGTATTGATGACTTATTTGACCAGTTACAGGGCGCATATATGTTCTCCAAGATTGATTTGCGCTATGGTTATCATCAGCTGAAGATTCGGGAGCCTGATATCCCTAAGACTGCCTTCAGGACTCGGTATGGTCATTACGAATTCCTCGTTATGTCTTTTGGCTGACTAACGCCGCAGCAGTTTTCATGCATTTGATGCACAATTCAGGCTATATTGTTTTTGCGCTATTGTTTTTATTGATAGTGCTTTAGACTCTGAGGGAGAAGCAATTATATGCATAGATCTCTAAATGTGAGTTTTGGCTGAGTTCGGTGGCATTTCTAGGCCACGTGGTGTCGAGAGAGAGTGTTCGAGTGGATCCGAGGAAGGTGGAGGCCGTGCAGGTTTGGCCCAGGCCCTCCTCAGCTACTGAGATTCATAGGTTCCTTAGTTTGGCGGGATATTACCGTCGCTTTGTGGAGGGGTTCTTTTCGATCGTAGTACCTATGACCTGATTGACCCAAAAGGGTGCCCCTTTTCAGTGGACAGAGGAGTGTGAGGCGAGCTTCCAAAAGCTTAAGATAGCTTTGACTTTGGCCCCTATCTTGATGTTTCCTACCAGTTCGAGGTCCTATACGGTATATTGTGATGCCTCACGGGTTGGACTCGGAGCAGTATTGATGCAGCATGGTAGGGTGATTGCCTACGCATCCCGACAGCTAAAGGTGCATGAAAAGAACTGCCTGTCCACGATCTTGAGCTAGCTGCCATTGTCCACGCCTTGAAGATTTGGCATCATTATTTGTATGGTGTTCCTTGTGAGATTTACACTGATCATCGGAGTTTGCAGCACTTTCTTAAGCAGAAGGACCTGAACATGCGTCAGAGGAGGTGGTTGGAGTTGTTAAAAGACTATGATATTACTATTATTTATCACTCGGGTAAGGCCAATGTGGTTGTCGATGCCTTGACTCACTGGGCAGAGAGTTTGGGGAGTTTGGCATATCTACCATCTTCGGAGAGACATATGGCGACGGATGTTCAGGCTTTAGCCAGACAGTTTGTTAGATTGGATCTTTCGGAGCCCAGCCGGGTTCCAGCCTGTGTGGTTTCTTGGTCTTCCTTATTTGATCACATCAGAGAGCGACAGTTTGATGACCCTCATTTACTTGATCTTCAAGACAAGGTTCGGCGTGGTAATGCTCGAAATGTTACCATCGGGGATGACGTAGTGATGAGGATGCAGGGGCATTTTTGTGTGCCTACTGTAGATGATCTTCGAGAGTTGATTCTAGGTGAGGCCTATAGCTCGCGGTATTCCATCCATCCGGGTGCCGGGAAGATGTATTAGGACTTGAGGCAACACTATTGGTGGAGGCGGATGAAGAAGGATATAGTTGACTATGTTTCTAGGTGCCTCAACTGCCAGCAGGTGAAGTATGAGCATCAACATCCGAGTGGGTTATTACAGTAGATTGAGGTCCCAGAGTGGAAATGGGAGCGCATCACCATGGACTTCATATCTGGACTTCCACGAACTGTGAGGAAGTTTGATTCTATTTGGGTCATTGTGGATCAGCTGACCAAGTCCGCCCATTTCATACCTGTTTGGACCACTTACTCATCAGAGCGGTTGAAGGAGATCTACATTAGGGAGATAGTCCAGTTGCATGGTATTCCAGTTTCCATCATTTCAGACAAAGGCGCTCAGTTTACTTAACGATTCTGGAGAGTCGTGCAGCAGGAGTTAGGTACTCGGGTGGAGCTGAGCACAACATTTCACCCCAAAACTGATGGACAGTCTGAGCGCACTATTCAGATTTTGGAGGATATGCTCCGTGTGTGCGTGATTGAGTTTGGAGGTTCATGGGATCACTTCTTGACACTGGCAGAGTTTGCTTATAACAATAGCTATCAGTCCAGCATTCAGATGGCACCGTATGAGGCCCTATATAGTATGAGGTGCAGGTCCCCAGTGGGTTGGTTCAAACCGGGTGAGGCCAGGTTGCTAGGTACTGAGATGGTCCAGGATGCAATGGACAAGGTCAAGGTGATTCAGGATAGACTCCGTGCAGCCCAGTCCAGACAGAAGAGTTATGATGACAAAAAGGTTCGCGATGTGGCATTTTTGGTTGGCGAGTGGGTTCTACTTTGGGTCTCGCATGAAGGGCGTCATGAGGTTTGGGAAGAAAGGGAAGATGAATCCAAGATTCATTGGCCCTTTTGATATTTTGAGGCGTGTTGGGCAGGTTGCTTATGAGCTGGCCTTACCTCCTAGCCTAGCCGGAGTCCATCTAGTATTTCATGTCTCTATGCTCCGGAGATACCATGGTGACCCATCACATGTGTTGGATTTCAGTTCTGTTCAGCTAGAAAAGGATCTGTCTTATGTTGAGGAGCCAGTGGCCATATTGGACAGCAAATCGGAAAGTTGAGGTCAAAGAACATCGCTTCAGTGAAGGTCCAGTGGCGGAGTCAGCCGGCCGAGGAGGCGACTTGGGAGACCGAGCAGGATATGCGCAGCCAGCACCCTCATCTCTTCACTATTTCAGGTATTTTTTCTATGCTTGTTCGAGGATGAACGAATGTTTAAGTGTGGGAAGATGTAACGACCCCGATCCCCAATTTACTATTTCCCCTAGGTTCATTTCTGCTATTGTGGTTTGCCGGGGATCTTCGGTTCTAGAATTTGGAGTGTTTTGGGACACTTAGTCCCTAAATGAAAGCTTTATAGTTGAAAAATGGCCCCTATTCGGAATAGTGTTAAGACGACCTCAGAACGGAAATCTGATAGTTCTGTTAGCTCTGTTAGGTGATTTTGGGGTTGAGAGCGTGTTCGGAATGTATTTTGGAGGTCCGTAGCTCATTTAGGCTTGAAATGCCGAAGTTTGGAAATTTTGAAAATTCGGTCGATAGGTGAGATTTTGATCCAGGATTCGAAATGGAATTTCGATAGTTTATGTCTGCAAATTTTCAGGTCATTCGGACATCGTTTGGTCGGGTTTGTGATAGCATGTAAGCTTCGAAAGTTTTGGTTGAAACTTAGGCTTGAATCCGCCATAATCTGATGATTTTTGTGTTTAATGATATGTTTTTATGATTGGAACAGGTTCGTATCGTGATTTGGAGTAGGTTGGTGGTTTTGGTTGAGGTCCCGGGGGACTCGTGGGTGTTTTCGTGGGTCAAACGGATCATTTTGAGTTGATGAGCAGGTCAGTTTTTGCTGTCATAAGTGTTGCAGACGGTTGCTCTATACGATCGTAATGGGTTGTGTGAGCACATAATATTTGCCCTACATGAGAATTACTCCCAAAAAATTCAAAATAAAATAGTTTTGTGTTGTGCGTGATTTTTGTGATTTCGAGTTATTTTTTTTCTCTTATTATTTGCATTTGTCTGTGCATGTCTATTTATTTAAATTAATATAAAATACAAAAATATGTTGCATTTGCATTCTTAGGATTTTATCAAATTTATTTGACAAAAATAGAAAATAACAAAAGATATGTATTTTTGCATTTGTTTTTTTTAAATGTCCCAATTATGTGATTTTATTTTAAAATTGGTGTGATAATTATTATTAGAAGTTAAGTAGTATTTTTATAAGTTAATTTGATTTTTTGTAATATAATTTAGAGATTAGTTTTAATAGGTAGGATTTAAAAGAAAAGAAATGGAATCAAAGAGAAAATCGGACCAAGCCCACTCCAAAACTAGACTAAATACTACCCCTTACCAGGCCCAAGACGACCTGCCACCATGCCTTATCTTGACCGTTGATCTAACTGTATCAAACAGTCCAGATCTTCCAACCCTACACGTTTGACCCTTTACCCGTCCGCCCCACTCCAATTCATTCTTCAATCGGGACCATAGGATGTTAATCATCCAACGGCTCAGATTGAGCCTTAAATTTTAATACACCCAAAGACCCCCAAAACCCCTATGCCCATTTCATTCACCCGAACACCCCTTCCCCTTGTCTCCTTCATTAGACCCAAAACGCCAAAACCCTAGAGCCGCAAGACAATCCCCCCGCCCAAAACCCGGCTGCAACAACACCTCCGGCCACCAAAACAACACCACAAGTTCCTCTCTTTCCCCTCTATCAGAATCTACAAACCATTTCATTCAAATCTCAACCAAGCCTTTCGAATATTAGATCGAAAAAACCGGTTAAGAACCCTAAAAATCCAAATGGTAAAATTTGTCTAATTAATTAGGGATTTGGGGTCTAATACACCTTAAACGGAGTATTTTCGGTTGAAAATACTTCGATTAAGTTCCATTCGACTTCAAAAGTGCAAATTCGAGTCAAAATCCAAGATTGGCTCAAGCCCGTTAATGTCTAATTCTCCTCTTAAGATATTCCTTTCTTTCTTTCTTTATTTGTTTGTTTATTTCTATCGTTTTGGCTATTTGTTCATCCCGTCCAGTGATGTTAATTTCTCTATTTTTTTTTCTCCCACCTCTAAGACCTTTTATTTGGTCAATTTGTGTGTTTCTGATTGTCTGTTTGAAAATGTTGGTTATAGAATACACATTGGTTTCGATTCGATAACCATCGAATAGTTAGTTTCACAATTCCTTTGTTTTTGGCCGAGACTTATGAATCACTGGTTCGCCGATTAGTTGTTATCGATTATACGTGTTGTAATCAACTAATCGAATGTCGTCGATTAGTTTCACATAGGTCTGTTGGTTAGAACAATGTAGTGTTAACACTGTTTAATTCCATCCGGAATCACAACTGATTGGAAATCTGCATTGGCTGGGTGATTTAAATTGAATTTGAATTGAACTATTTGAACTAATTGTAAGCCTTGTGATAATCAGGCATGCCTGATTCAGCATGTTATTTTGATATAATTTAACCAAATAAAAATAGTTATATAAGGAAAAGGGGCTGTCAGGGAATATAATGGTCAGCAATTTGTTTTTAAATGTTGTTAAATGCTCTTAAAAGCTGGAAATCAGGAGAACACATGGGGGGGGATGATGAAAAGGTTAAGGGTGCCCATGTGCAAGGCAATAACAGGAGGGAATTTGAAAGAAAATGGTTGGTTTTTTGTCTATAAAAGCTGTAAAAGGGGAACACACTGAAAAAACTGACACAGCGGAATATACACACTCATACAGATAGGCAAAGAAAAAACAGTGTTAAAAACCTGAGGGGAAGTTACTGTTTCATTGGGCATCTGTAGTTCTACCCAAGTTTAATAGCTAGTTTGCTCATATGAATCCATAGCTCGATTTCAGGGAGTTTTGTTAAGGTTTAAGGCATCAAGTCAAAGCTAAATTGGGTGTTGGTTGAAATGTTCTAATTGAGTATTGGTTTTAGAGAAGGTTTGGTTCAATCCCAAGCTCATTCAAGTTTATTCGAGCTGTTAGAGCTTGGGTATTCTGGTTTCGTTTGGTTTTCAAATTTGATTGGATTCACTGCTATTGGGCTGTGGTTTGCTGTTATTGTTGTTGTTTGTTAGCTGTTAGCTGTCAAGGATTACTACTGATTGTGCCTCCATTTTTTTCGGTTTTCAAATTCCAGGTACACTGTTGGTCCCTTCCTCGATGTATATGAACATTGTTAGATCAAGTAATGAAGTACTGCACTCCATGATTCTGCCTCTATGTCTCACTGTTAACTTAATATGTAGTTATCTTCATTTGCACGGTTGTTTTACGTAATCCGGGACTATTTATATTTGTTAAAACTAAATTGGAGATACTGTATAATTAGGACTGTTGGCGTACTGCTATAATTGTTAGAACTTAGGATCTGTCATTAGTCTTATTAATTTTGTTTATAGTTAATCCCCAAGTACTAGAATTGATATGAACGATTCATAGGTGTTAGCTACAATGTACTAAGTCAAACCTACTATTACTAAAGTTAATTCTGAAACAACATTATTATGTTATTGTGAAACCCCGTAGTTCAAGGTTTTGACACACTAATCGGCATTTTAGTGTTTAGAAGTTGTTTTTCAAAGCAAATGAATTAGAAGCCAAGTATATAAGCATACAAACATCAGCCATCATTAAGTAAGTTGAACGATACGCATATGATAACTAGACCATTTGTTCGAAAGTAAACACCACTACTAATTAAGTTCGTCATAAATCAAACTCAGCATTTACGTCTAGTATTGTATCATAACTCTCTTCTCATTACTTGAAGTCCAGGGGATTTAATTTGTAAATATAAATTTTGGTATTCGAGTTAGGTGGCGGGACCAAATTAGGAGGGTCCTCCCTTTTGTTTGAATTCGGATTTGAATTCGAGGCTCAGATTTATAAGTAAAAATTAATTAAACCCTTTTAGAGAAAAAAAATAAAATAAAATCATAGTTTATTCAGGGTGGCCTTTAAACAAAAATGAGACGAGCCTCGCCAAACAAGAATGCATAAGTTGCGGGGCCCTCATATATGTATATATATATATATAAAATATTTAGATTCTGGGATGTGCCGTTTAGAAGATTTCACGGCATTCCCAAAATAATAACGCGCTAGTATCTTTAGGCGCGTATTTAATAATGATATCTCCTTAAACCCGGGTGCACATTTATGTGACCCAAATCCAAGTCTCGACGGAGTCAAAATGTACCAAAGGCCACAGGCGTACCGGTACAGTGTGGTCCGAAGTACGTTGTCACGACGTCGTAAATCTTATAAAGGGACAAGAATCATAAGCGACTAAAAAATTAAAATTTGCACATAAGTTAAAGCATATTATGAAATCAAATAAAGAAGCCAAGTATGATAATTGAGCGACCGTGCTAGAACCACGAAACTCGGGAATGCCTAACACCTTCTCCTGGGTTAACAGAATTCCTTATCCGGATTTTTGGTTCGCGGACCGTTAAATAGAGTCAAACCTTTGCTCGATTCGGGATACGATCGGTGACTTAGGACACCATAAATCTCTCAAGTGGCGACTCTGAGTCGCTTAATAAAATGAGCCCGTGTCGATTGTCCTTTTAGTGGAAAAACTCCTTTATTATACCCTTCACGAGGTGTAGTAAGCGGAAAAAGAAGGTGTGACAGCTTCGCGTTCGCGTGGACTGGGACGCGTTCGCGTAGAGGAAAAATTCGGGCGGGGGAGAATGGTCTTCGCGGACGCATGACTTCATGTCACGTTCGCGATGAAGGAAAGGACTAAGGCATCGTGTTCGCGTGAGAGGCATCGCGAACGCGTAGGGTAAAATTCCCAAGCAGTGAGTTTAATTACAGAACAGAACTAGTCGCGGGTTTCACACCCCAAAACACAAAAATTGAGTTCTAGAGAGAGAGACTCACGGGAAATTTCTGGGAAATCATCGGGGTTTCGTCGGAGGTAAGTTTTGTGGCTTAATTACATCATTTTAACATGAAATCCTTGGTTAATTCTCTGTAAATGAAAGATTAAAGGTGGGTTTGAGCCCTAGGCCTAAAATTGAAGAAAAACACTGATTTAAGTGGGCAAATGGAGTCCGATTTTGGTAAAATTTATATGCCTAGACTCGTATTCAGATGAGGGTTCAGAATATGTGACTTTTGTAATTTTTTGAGAAGCGTTCCGAAAGTCGGGTTTTGGCAACTTATGGGTTTTGGTGTATTTTGAGTTGTTTTGATTGGGTAATGCCCAATTGGCCTATTTTGATATGATTCTATAGATATTTATCAGATACTACACCTGTGGAGGCCAACATTCACAGCAAGAGAGTTGTTTCTTAGCGGTTTTGTACCGGAATTGAGGTAAGTGGCTTGTGTAACCTTGCGTGGGGGAACTTTCACCCCTAGAATATTATGTGATAGTTTAAATGCATTGTATGCGAGGTGACGGGCGTGTACATGCGCTGGTTGTTGTAACACATACTTTACTTGAATTGTCCGATTTGTGATATTCCTGCTCTTAGCTGATAAAAGCGTTACCTTTACTCGGTATTAGTTAGAAAAGCATGATTTGCTAGGATTCAACACGTCTAATTGCCTAGTTGACTTACTTGAACTTCTTGATAAATTGTTGGCACTATCTTCCGGTGAAGTTGTAGTTAAATGTATTATATTCTCTCTGGGTGTTTTCATTATTTGATGTGTTGGTGGACTGCGGGTTCAATTCCCGGAGATCCCAAGGCTGTGGGTTCGATTCCTAGAGACCCGGAGTGATATTGTCTGTGGACTGCAGGTTCGATTCCCGGAGATCCGAGTTATTGAGATATGGACTGCGGGTTCGATTCCCGGAGATCCGAGTTATTGAGATATGGACTGCGGGTTCGATTCCCGGAGATCCTGAGTTATTGAGATATGGATTGCGGGTTCGATTCCCGGAGATCCTGAGCTATTGATATATTATTGAGATGTGGACTGCGGGTTCGATTCCCGGAGATCCTGAGATTTATTGAGACATGGGCTGCGGGTTCGATTTCCGGAGACCTATGGGTACTGTTAAAGGGACTGTGGGTTCAATTCCCACAGGTCCTGGACTTGTTAATTAAGTTTGTTACTTGTTGTTAGCTTAATTGTAGACGGTTGCAGTAATCACTTTATTGTTGTTATTTCGAAATTAATATCATTTAAACTGCTTATTATTGTTATTATCATTTTGTAAATTGTTTTCTCTCAGTAGGGCCCTGACCTTCCTCGTCACTACTCCATCGAGGTTAGGCTTGGCACTTACTGAGTACCGCCGTGGTGTACTCATGCTACTCTTCTACACACCTTTGTTGTGCAGATCCAGGTACATCAGGACAGGCTCATACTAGGTGATTCAGCAGAACTTTGGGAGACCTCGAGGTATGATCTGCTACGTCCGCGGATCCGGAGGCCCTCCTTCTATTCTGATAGTATTAGTAGATGTTTTCCTTTATTTCGTTGTTAGATACTCTTTACACATAGAGCCACAGTTGTATACTCTCTTTTAGTCGGTGTTGCCCGTGGGATTCCGGGTCTTGGTGGTATTTTATATAGTGTGTTTGATGGGTGTATGTGCCAAGCGGCACGAATTCCATTTCCTTTTTATATTATTTTTCTGCTATTTTTTATTTAATGTTCATAAACTGGGTATATTCCGCAACGTCTTAGGCTTACCTAGTCTTGGGGACATGGTGCCGTCATGACATATTCACGATTGGTGAACTAGGGTCGTGACAAGTTGGTATCAGAGCTCTAGGTTCATAGGAGTCACGGGACACAGACAGGTTACTTAGAGTCTCGCTGATCGATACGGAGACTTCTGTATTTATCTATGAGGGGATATGTAACACTCTTCATTTCTTTTGGATTCCTTGTCGTGCGACATTTTTGGCACCAAATCTAAACTATTGCTTTCTATTCTCTCACAGATGGTGAGGACACGAGCTACTCGCGACGATCAGGTACCCGCGCCCCCTGTTATTGCCGTTAGAGGTCGGGGCCGAGGTAGAGGACGAGGACGCGCCCGAGGTACAGCCACAGCACCCGCGCACGCTGCCGCTTAGGTGCCACAGATGGATTAGGTTGGAGCGCAGGCACCTGGTACACCGACTACAGCTGCTACTACTCCAGCACTATAGGAGACCCTGGCCCAGTTCGTGAGTATGTATACCACTTTGGCTCAGGCAGGGTTGCTCCCTCTCACTGCAGCTACATCCCAGGCCGGGGGAGGGGCCTAGACTCGCGCAGCCACTACACCTGAGCAGCAAGTACCAGTGGGACAGGTTCCAGAGATTATGGTTATGCCTCCTGCTGCCCCAGCACAGCCCGGAGGAGGGCCAACTGCCTCTAAGGATGAGTAGCGTAGATTGGAGCGGTTCAAGAAATATGACCCTCCAGTGTTCAGTGGTTTGGCTTCAGATGATGCATTGGGTTTTCTGGAGGATTGTCATCGTCTTCTTCGTACTATGGGATTTTGGAGACTAGCGGGGTTTCCTTCATTGCTTTTTAGTATCGTGGGGCCGCTTATGATTGGTGGCACACGTATGAGTTAGGTAGTCCAGAGGAGTCTGCTTCAATGACCTGGATGCAGTTTTCAGATTTATTTTTGAGGGAGTTTGTTCCCCAGAGCCTTAGGGATTCTTGGCACTCGGAGTTTAAGCGATTGCGACAGGGCTCCATGTCAGTATCGGAGTATGCTATCAATTTTACCCGTCTAGCCAGGCATGCACCGGCTTTGGTGGCCATGGTCCGGGAGAGGGTGCAGAGATTTATTGAGGGCCTGATTTCGCCGATCCAATCCAGCATGGCCAGAGAGTTGGAGATAGATATATCTTATCAGCAGGCCGTGAGAATTTCCAGGAGGATCGAGAGTATGCTCCCTAGAGAGCTGGGAGGGAGGGATGGAGGCCAAGAGGTCTCGTGAGTCGGGCCATTTCTCTGGTGCTCGCACTTCAGCAGCCGGTCATTTTGGCAGGGGTTATTCCGGTCGACCAGTTCACTCAGCATTGCCAGCAGCCGGTAGTACTCCAGCTCTTCCAGCACCTCAGGAGCCTTATTATGCTCCCCTAGTTTCTAGTGCACCTCCTGCGTGGGGTACCTCCATGGGTCAGACTAGTGGGGGTGAGGCCGGTCAGTCACAGCCACCGCGTCCTCCCAGAGCTTGCTTTGAGTGTGGGGATACTCGCCATCTACTTAGGGAGTGCCCCAGGCATAGGAGGGGAGCACCTCATCGGTCTTCACAGCATCAGCGTGGTTCTTATGGCCAGCAGGCTATCATTCCAGCTTCAGCTGCCACTTCACCTGCCCAGCCAGCCAGGGGCGGGGGTCAGGGTGCTAGAGGCTGCCCTCGAGAGAGGGGACATGCCAGATTCTATGCTATTCCTAATCGCACCGCAGCTGTTGCATCTGATTCTGTTGTCACATGTATTATTCTGGTTAGTCACAAGGAGGCATCAATTCTATTCGACCCAGGTTCCACTTTTTCATATGTGTCTTCTTAATTTGCTTCTCATCTGGGTGTGCCTCGGGATTCTTTGAGTGCCCCCATTTATGTTTCCACTCCGGTGGGTGATTCTTTGGCAGTGGACCGTGTGTATCGGTCGTGTTTGGTTACCATTTGTGGTTTTGAGACCAGAGCGGATCTATTGTTGCTCGGGATGGTCGATTTTGATATTATTCCGGGCATGGACTGGTTGTCACCCCATTATGCTATTCTTGATTGTCACACCAAGATCGTGACACTGGCTATGCCAGGCATTCCGCGCATTCAGTGGAGTGGTACTCTAGATCACACCCCTAGCCGTGTTATTTCCTTTCTTAGAGCTCAGCGTATGGTTGAGAAGGGGTGTGCTGCTTATCTAGCCTATGTGTGGGATGCCAGTATTGAAACTCCCTCTATTGATTCCGTTCTTGTGGTACGTGACTTTGCTGATGTATTTCTAGCTGATCTCCCGGGCATGCCGCCCGACAGAGATATTGATTTTGCTATTGATTTGCTGCCGGGCACTCAGCCTATTTCTATTCCACCGTACCGCATGGCTCCTCTTGAGTTGAAGGAGTTGAAGGATCAGTTACAGGAGTTATTGGGTAAGGGTTTCATTCGACCCAGTGTTTTGCCTTGGGGTGCTCCTGTGTTGTTTGTGAAGAAAAAGGATGGTTCTATGCGTATGTGTATTGACTATCGTCAGTAGAACAAGGTTACAGTGAAGAACCGGTACCCTTTGCCTCACATTGATGATTTG